>VKOC01024447.1:0-40591 GCA_009364415.1 Spea multiplicata | reverse complement strand
GCAATGAAAGTTTGTAAGAAAGCCAGTGACGTGCCGACACACTATCCAACGTCACGTACTCTTCACAAAAAAAGATTTCTTTCATCATTAAATTCTATTGTTTTTAATTACGGACATTAAATGTATATAATCGTTCCAGTCCAACCAAGGGATTTCTATCGACAGCTCCGTCATGCTTGATACCGTATTAAACTAACGCAGAATACTTTATTCAGTTGCGAAGGACATAAAAGAATGCTTGTCTTTTGCAGCCACTAAAGAAGCCACCTCCACGTGGCACGCAAATTGTGTCATAATGAAAAAAGACAGACCAGCGGGCTAAAGACTCGGTTTGTTCGGATTGCTGGCTTTACGTCACTGCACGCTCATTCACCCTACCGGCTATCTGACACCGCACTCTGCTATTGGATGAGAACTCAAAGAGGGCTGGGCTTATCCACAATTTTCTTTAGACAGGAGTGAGCCACCGGGACACACCCCGAGCCTTTCGGCGAATCGGTAGACACTGGGGGCGGGGCATTGCGAGGGTATTGTAAAGCTTCTTAGACAGGCCTGTCCTCGTTGCCTCTACTATCCGACCCATTCAGCACCAAGTGTCTGACTCCTGACTCCAGCAGCATGGCTTACATCATCGAGCAGAGGGCCCAGGCCAATAGCCTGGAATACCGGCTCTTCTTCAGTAAGTTATTGCCACCGGGGACAAGCAGTGTGTACCGAGAGCCTAATTATTGTGGTTTCTGTTCACAGGTCATTGTGTGGGAAAGGCCTATGGCAGGTGAACGGTGTAGGGGGGGTTACTTATACTGGTATGATCCAAAGACATGCTCTACAAGATACATGTCCCTGATGATATCAATTAAGGGGGCACGTGGTCCATGTGGCTGTAAGGGTTAATGAAATTCAGTGAGCAAAGAACTACATGTGCTGAAGGGTATATTGTTATGTATACAAAAATGCCAGCAGATCTGGTTGGTGCTTTGCAATTTAAATACAACACAGAGCCAGTACAATGAGTGCATCTGGTATGAATACTTTAGCTCTGCCCTGAAGAGCTTACCAAGTTCCAGGGGTAACAAGGTAAACGATCTTTTCCAAGTACAGCAAGATGTTCAAGTTCTTCCTGATTTTCATTGACAGAGAGGAGTGACGGGCGAGTGGTATTTGGGTGAGGTGGTACAGGTGGCTTTTTGACTAGCATCCTGATAAGATAATGGATGAGCATTTGTTGACATGAGCAAAGTTCGAGGTCTGTAGATCACTTTATTAACTTATTCATGGGTGACATCTGACATATTTAACACATTCCACATTTTTTTTATTATTGTTATATATATATAGTGCCATCATATTCCGTAGCACAGTGTAAGGGTAAATTCTAACTGAGAGACCCCTTGCAAATGCAAATATTCTGCAGAATCCACCCCATATGCCAATGCCGTGTGTTTGTGGTATATTCACGGCCAGTCAGTTCCAGCACTGGCTAGGCTGACATTTTTGGAGGGTCTAACAAGACCTCAAGCAGCCGATAAGTAGCAAGAATTGTTGGACCATGAATGAGGCCGGTAGCTGCTGCTTCTACCTAAGGCAAGTGATTTCTTTTTAAATGTTTTTCAAGAAAGCATCTTGGAGAGGTTGTCAGGGACATTAAACTTTATTGGTGCTCTATTGGATAACACAATGTCTGGTAGTTGGCTTCTTATCCTTAAAATGGATTTGCCACACATTCCAAATATTACATTTTGCATTACAATACACGCATTTATTTGTGGTGTGTGAATAATGAGAGCTAGCAATAGCTAGTCTTGGTCACGGCTCTAAGTGTCCACCTGGTAAAACAGTCCACAAATAAGTAATCTCTGAAACAATTACACTGATTGAAGAAGCAAAAAAAAAAAAAGCATACGCTCTAGATAATCCCCGTTAATCTGCTGTAATGGCAACCCATGCATTCTAGCTATTGGTATAACCCCTAGGTTACTTTAAATTGTGGGGCCGCACATTTATTTGTGGAATTAAACCTTACCAAGCAAACACAACAACCTTCATTAAGAAAACCATTAAGCCTTGAATATTCAGTATATGCAATATATAACTATATATGTGTGTGTGTGTGTATATATATATATATATATATATATATATATAACCCATTGTACCGCGCTACAGAATTTGATGGCGCTATATAAAACAATAAATAATAATATGACAGCACCAGTTGGTATTGTACCTTGGACCGGTAAGAACAATATATCTTTATATATACTATACTACTATAGATAACAATATTTGTGAGTAGGGTATTCAACGCTAGCAAATGGTATGCGCTTAAAGACAGAATGATTTGCGTGTCTGATTGTTGGGTATGTTGGGCGGTGTCGCTGCAGGTTTCACCTTTTGTCAGTGCTCTCGGTGCTTGGTATTTATGTTATCTTATAAAGTTCACTTATATAGGCAATGTTCCAGATCAAGATAAATAGCTGAGTGAACAGGGTTATAACATCGCCCTGTCACAGATATCCGTGTATCACCAAAAACACTTTGATCAATTAATTAAACAGAAACAAATTGCACCATTCAGCCGGAATAGCTACAATGCGAAAGAAAGTAACTGTAGCAGTCTGGAACAGTCCTAAAATAGATCACAAATATAGAAATAGATAAAAAAATAAAATAAAACGGAAACATTGAAGAGACGCTTATTTTGTATTGTGTGTTAATCCCTCTTATTCTTATTTTCAATATGTTAGTCCTCAGTATTCTGAAAAATCTAAATTAGAATAAAAGGGAAAAAGCCCTAGGGCATAATGAAGGTACAGCTTCCCGCTTTTAATGTAGTTTAGTTATTGTTAACTGGCACAACAGAGCAGACCTGCCGGCCTACCGCGTGGCGCTTGTTAATCCTCAAACTAAAGTTCCGTCCGAATTGGCGCCATGGCAGAAATCCCAGACTTTGTGATTACAAAGAATAGGCCTTTGCGTTGAACGCATTAACTCCTCTTCCTGAGGGTCCCCCAATACAATGTATTCATCTATTTCTATATTTTAAAACATTTTTATGACTGTTCCAGATTATTACAAAGTAAACTGCCCCCGTTACTTTCTTTTGCATTGTAGCCATTCCAGGTGATTGGTGCCATGTTCTTCCCGCTCTCTGTAGGACAGGGATTTGTGAGTTTGAAAAGGTGTGATGTATTATCAATATTGTACAATAGCGTGATTTAATTCTCTTTTAATGCAGTTATTGCGCAGTTTACAGTTTTTTTAGGCAATCACTTAGTAATGGTTTTCTAAGACCTTTTCCTCCTACCTTTTTATAATTCCATGACCAGTTTGGGACAGTATGAAAATGACCTTTTTTTGAATATTTTCTTCTTACCTTTTTGATTACGATGAAGAGGATTGGTCGCTTGCATACAGTGACTTTTGAGTTGAAACTTTGCTCATTTCTTATTTGATTATGGATTATGAAATGCTTTTAAATTCTCCTTGACTGTGGATACTGCAATATCTGTGAGCTATCATTCGATAAGCCTGGCACATTTACTATGCTTTCACCCGATGGGTAGCAGGATCTGCATCTGGTGGCTTTATAACGTGCAGAAAGTAGGTGCTTCTACCGATGGTTGCCTTTTATCAAAGCTTAGAGGGCAGGCACTCTCCTCATAGCCACCCTTTCTCAGCTCTGGGACCAGTGTGTCAACGCACTTCCTTATTCTCATTGGTTGTTTTGTGTAATATTTGTTTTGTATTTGCTAATTTGTCTCGACCTTTCATCATATACACTTTAATGGCCTGCAGTATGATTATAGATTTGATGCAGTCAAGAAAAAACAGGTTTGTGGTCACCTTAAGTTATAGAGCATAATTTAAACTGAACCATCTAGAACGATGAATCTTATACGAGAGGTAGGATGAGAACCAGCAGAAGCCATTGTCTGGGAGCTAAGTGTGACAGAACTGGTATTGACGCGAAAAGTCGACTGCGTCGAAAGGTCCAGAAGAATTAATAATATACAGGAGTGTTGGTGAAATCATTGGTTATTTTAAGTACAGTGTCAATGAAACAATGTGAATTGAATAAATATAAAATGAATGAGATGAATCAAAAAGTTATAAAAAAGGTGATGTGCTCTTTATATCAAGGCTATATTGTGAAATGAATATGCCCATAGAATGAGTTTCGAGGATCTCAAGGAAGTTGAACATTTAGTGAATACACTTTTTTATTCATTAGAGGTACCAAATAATCTGCTAAGGATAAGCAATACTTATCATGTTTGAACATTTCTCAAAGGGTTCATATGAGATCACTTTTTCCTGTCATTTACCTGTGTAATTTCTTAATCCATTTTAAAGAAAGCGATATGATTCACTTGGCCTTCCTTAGGTGCAATTCCATTGATACCTGCTTTTCTTAGTACAGTGGAAATAGAGAAAGAACAAACATGCAGTTCAAAAAAATATCAAACAAGAATCCAATGAATTTCCTGGTCTTTCCAAACGTTGAATTAAAAAAATAAAAAAGCCCAAAACACTTTGGATGAAAGTTAAATACATGGATTTACAAAAAAATACTGTGAGGGTGTGTTCCATTTGATTATCAGGTAATCGGTGTATTTTTGGATTTGACAAGAAACTCTTGGCACAAGCTGATTCATCCACATGGGTGTGATTTCGATGTATATATTTTATCAAATCTTATGTTAGAACTACACCATTTGTTCTGAGCTAACTGCATTCCCTTGTCTGTAACTTCAATCTCTGCTGTGAGGCTGACTCAGCCAGTTGATGCAACCTTCTAATGAAGGAGCATCTGAATTACCTGCTGTAGGTTTCATAGTTTAGCAATTCTAATGAGTGGGAGCAGATGTGATATCGCATTAGGAGTATTGGTATGGGGTTGATAGATGTGACTACAGAATCACGGGACTAATTAACACCACAAGATGATAGGTGCACTCTGGCTTGTAATTTCTTGTCTAACTTCATAATTGGTGTCCTAGTTTTAAACAGGTTGAGCAGGCTGACAGGACCAATGTTGTTAGCTATTTGTGTGTGCAGCATGCATATTATATAGCATTGAAAGGCAGTGTAACTATTTTGACCCCGGTAGTGACCCTAAGAAGCAATAATGTTAGTTACAACCATGGGCTAAAGAGTACATTTGTTTATGTTGGCAGCTCTCTGCCTTAATTTGTTGCATGCCAACTTAAATACCAGTGGATCAAATGCGTAAAATGAACAGCCGTGTCCTTCTTCGATCGATTCACAGAATTACAGCAAAGCAGAAGATCTAGCCCTTTAGTGTGGCAGCACGTTCGTCTAAGTCACTGTAGGGTTCAGTGTTGCCACTAGGGAAGACTGAACGTGGATGCTTGCACAGCCGTAGGCTACAACCAATTTAAAACGCATCCGGGGTTAGAGCATGAAAAGAGATAATGCTTTAACAAATCTTAAGTTAGTGGATGCTACCCTTTCATACCATGGTTTCAATAGTATTTATGGTATTTTGCAGCCAGTGTCCAATACCCTTTTATGCAATACTGAATACTTACAGATAAAACAAAAAGACCCTTTTTGTATTTCTGTGTAGTTCAATAACAATGTATGCTATTTTTTTGGAGCTTAGATACCACATTGTACTGGAGGCAATAATTGCATTTTACCTTTAAAATCTGTGGCTCAGTTTAGTTACATTTCTTTGTATAGCAATATATCTTCCCATCTGCGGTGTATGGCGGTTTATACATGTACTTCACATAGCTTCTAAAATGTAGTTGTTTTTTTTTTTTTGTATTTGTATTTCTAAATAAAATAAATCATCCTATATGACATGGAATAATATTTGTGTTTTCACTACTATTTACCTTTTATGTCCATGTGCTTGCTTAATTTAAACATTTTTTATTTATTCTTCAAAGGTAAAAAAAAACAACCCACAAGAGGCAAACCAGAGTACAACTCAAACCTATGTTTCTGATATTAAAAAAAAAAAGTATCACATCTCTGTTATTTAATTCAGACAGTTCTTAATATGGATGTTGAATACATCTGCAGGTTTGTTTATGTGACTGTTCCCCAGAGCCATAGCTAGCTCGTTTTGTGCCTAAGGCAAGAACAGAAAATTGTGTGCGTCCCCCACTCTATTGTAGATAAATAAATGGCAAGGAAAATAATTATGTTAGAACTATTTATTTTAGTAGAATAAGAGTCATAAAGATGTCTAACATTTATATAATAGGTATAAAAATTTCTCTCAGTATTAATCTGTATTTATCTAGCTTGTATACAGACTTTGTATTGAGAAATGAAAGTGGTTTTTCATGGCATTTCATCCCTCAGAGATGTACCCATAATCGAATAATTCGGGGAAAAAAAATATATAGCGCAATGACATTGGGTAAATAAAAATGCATAACTTTGAGGGTTATCTCTTTTAGTTGTATACCTCTGTGTTCATCAAGATGACATAAAAGTGCCTTCAATATCTATGAATACATTAAAACAGTTATTCAAATTATATATTAGATTGGGTATCCATAAATCTGCAAACATATGTAACCATAAGGCACACAGAAATCCTCAGATGATGTCAAGAGTCCAGAGATCTAAAATGTCAATCAACATAAATAATACATTCCCATGAGACTGTTAATTAGTAAAAACATATAGTGTAAAAAATGGAAAAATTGCTTAACAGTAACAAAATAATGAGCAAGAGCTGCTCACAAAAGCAAAACATGCAAATATGGGGAACATATTTAATATAATTAGCACCTAACACACAGAAGCCATCAAATGAATAAGAAAAAAGCAAGAAACAGATATGTCATCTAAATAATGGAAAATGCGGTAAATTAATGAAAAAATAATGGAAATGCAGTTAATACAGACAAAAGACTATAAATATGTGGTGTATATAGGAGCTGCAGGTAGCGCCCCCCCCCCAAAATATTAAGAAAACAATATGGCATCTGTAGAAGATGACAACCTACTCTATATTGATGCTACGCTTGAATCTGCTCTCTCCTTCATCCCTCACATCCCTCACCAAATCCTGCCACGTTCAACTGAAAAACATCTCCTGAATCGCCTATTCCTTGCACCAAAACACTAAACCACCCCCTTGCGATATCCTCTCTGGAATATTGCAACTCCTTACTAACCGGTCTCCACCTCTCCCGCCTTTCACCGTTCCAATCCTTCCTCAACTCTGGGGTAGACTTGCCTTCCTCTGTCACTGTTCCTCAGTGATTTAATCCAAACTACTTGCGGTTGGATAATATATGTTTCATTGGTGATTTTTTTTTTTATTATTTTTTATTTATTTATTTTTTGGAGGGTCATGCTTTTAGCTGCAAACAAGGAATGGCTGGAGTTGTCTTTCGCTGCAACCTAGCTGAATCAAGCCTAACATTTCTAATAATGCATTTCTTTTTTAAAGATAAGTCCATTTTTCATTCCTATACTTTTTTTTTTCTTCACTATGTCACTAAAATGTATATGGCATACCCTATACTTTCTCACTGTTTATTAGTTCATGCATTCAGCGTGGAGAAACATGGCTTGGAAGAATTCAATTGCAGCTTTCGCCCCTCTCCTGCCTTTAGAAAATCTGCCGACAAAGATTCCAGCTTTGACAATTTGACCTCTGTAACATAGAAAATGCTTTTGATGATTGCTAAAACATTGGCACTGTCTGTATTGTGGGGTTTTTTTTTGTAAACGGATGCCAGCTTTGGTCCGATCTGTCCCTTAGAAGCCACCCAGTTCAGTAGCACAGTGCCTTTTGTTGTGCAATGTGTTGCCTCATGACCTTCTACCCGCAGAAGAAAAAAGCAATCTGCTGTTTTAATCACTTAAAAGGATTTTCTCCTAAAAATAACTTTTTCATCTTGACCTTTAAGGAGATAGTTTTGTGCTGTGAATCTATATGTGTGTATATATATATATATATAATGTAATGTAATATGCAGTTCTAATATAGATTGACAAGGAAGTTAACATTTTAAAATGAGACTCGGTTAAGTCTATATCGCTGTAGTCCACATAAAGGCTTGTTTTATAACAATCTAATATGTTGATCAAATGTTATAATAATACAGTAAGGAAAGCAGGCAAGTATAAAACTGCCATGAACAATTTGCTATATGCAGGTAAAGTTGGAAAATTTGCTGGAATGGAATTTGTGACGGGCCTCGGGTACCCCGGCTGGGTACACCCATCAATTCTTTGTTGCTTCCTCCCAGAACCACAAGGGTTAACCACTTCCAGCTTTCGCCTATACTAGCGGGGAAGGGACCAGGAATCTGGCTTGGATTCTTTGGGGAATGAACACCGTAGCTCGCCGAAGAGTAGCCGGATCCGGTGCTGTAACTGTCCTGAGAAGCACAGTGAGTGATCTAACAAGCACCTGAAGCATTAGACAAGACTAATATGCAGGGAAGTGACATATTTTATTGGGAAACACACAGGCTTATATACAGGTTAGGTGATAAAAAGGTCATAAATCAGGACCCATCTTCCCGCCCTGCCCAGACAGTCCGGCGCCGTGCCTAGGCCACCGAGCCCCGCAATGTCCTTATATTTTGGTCATCATTCTCGGGGTGATCCCAAAGGAGCGGCGTCGATCTTAGGGGTGCCAAGAGGGCGTTCGGGGACGAGGAACATCTGGTCCAAAAAGCAACGTGATCGGTCAACGGGGGCCCAAGCGACAACAGTTTAAAGTTTCTCTAGAGTGAACGCTGAGATAGCCGGCACGCGTTCGGCAGCCGGGGACCAGGCATCCAGGGGATGCTTTTCCCCGAATTGTTCTTGCTCCGTACTCCACCCCCTGTGGGTTAATAGCAAGGGAAATGGTGCGGTAGGGGGGGCTGATGGCGTCCGGGATACGAGGGGTTAAAGTATGTGGACAGGGGAGGCACATGAGGGAGAACAAAGGCGCAGAAGACACACAGATATACATAACTATCACAACCCCTGATTATTGAGCAGCACTTTTTAACCCAGTGTTAATATTTAGTGCTCAATACAAGGTGAAAAGGGTCATGTAATTACTCTGCTATTGAGTAGAGGATTAGCTTTCCATGACAACCTTCTCTTGTAGGATGTTGTTGTCTAAGGAAGTTAGTTTGTCCATTAGTAGTTTTTTTTTATTTATATTGTGCTAATGAGATTCAAGGTTGGAAATTTGAAACTAGAGGTCTGCTGTGACTGTATGCAAGGCAAAAGTATTTTTCTATAAAGTATGTCTGATAAGGGGAATTGCAAAAAAGTGGCTCTTTATGGTGTGGCTTTCCCAAGATTTGCTCAGAAACCCTCTAGCACAGATGTCCATTTTGTGTATACGTGGATGTATAATTTGGAAGGGGAAAGTACCAATGGAGAAAACTCTAAGAAACATACGATTTAAAGACAATCATTCCTCAAGATTGTAAGCTTGCGAGCAGAGCTGTCTCCACCTAATGTATCGGTTAGTCTTAGACGAGTCAATTCTTGTCTTGTCATACCTCTTGAATATATGTATTGTATTAAGCGCTGCGTAAATTGTTGGCGCTATATAAATAAAAGATGATAATAATAATTTAGCCCATCTAGTCTGTCAATTTTCCCTGCTTTAAAGACCCCAATCTTTGTTGGTCCTTGGCCTTCTCCTATATGCAGAATAAGTGCTTTGAAGATTTGCTTCTTGTGAATTATAAAAGTATTTTCCCATGTGCCTACCTGGTCTTTGCCTTGTAGACTTGTCTCTCTTTCCCATTTTGGGATATCATAGTCTCATGGCTTTGGTGGGAAGGTTGGCCTTAAATTATGGAACTCAGCCTTAGTGTGGTATCATTAAAAATACATAAAGCCCTAGACCCGGACGGTTAAACAGTTGTCACCTCATCTAACCAATATATTTAATGATATTAGTATAACCAAGACATTTCCTAATGGTATGCTGTAGGCAACCATCCTCCCTATTCTCAAACCAGGGAAAGATGGTAGGAAAATATCAAATTACAGACCAAATTCTTTGATTAATATAGACATGAAAATATATTCAACTATGCTGGCCGAAAGACTAAAGTCTATATGTCCTCAACTAATACATGGGAACCAAACTGGATTTGTTAAAGGAAGACAATCCAATGATGATTTGCGTAAAATTATTGATTTGGTAGAATGTTTCCACTTATGAAGTTCCATCATTGTTTCTGGCCCTGGACGCAGAGAAGGCTGGATCTTTCTTGAGGAGACATTGTACTCCTATGGCTTTAAGAAATTGTTAATTGGTTCAGTAATGTCCCTCTACACTAACCCGATTGCCAAAGGCTTTTGTTCAAACTGGATTAAAATATATAATGGCACCAGGCAAGGATGTCCCTTGTCACCTCATCTATATATTCTTACCATTGAACCCCTCGCGTCCAGGATCAGAAACAATGGGGAAATTAAAGGTATAAGAATTGGAGATGTTGAAAACAAGATCAGTCTATATGCGGATGACGTATTAATATCTATGTATGATCCTATGAATTTGTTAGGAAAGCTGATGGTGGAAATTCTAACATTTAGCAAGTTTTTCAACTATAAATTAAATACTAAAAAGCAGTAATAGTGAATACTTCAAGCCAGATAAAAACAAGACTAGAGAGAAAATATGATTTTACATGAGAGACCAAAAAGTTTGAATAATAGGAATTCTTATCCCACTCAAAATAGCTCAAATCATTGATATTAATTACGGTAAGCTTCGAGATCAACTGATAAAATCATCCCCAAGTGGTTCTATTTATTACGAATGATACCTATTACAATTTCTACTACTTGGATCCAAATGTTTAAAAAAAATATTGAAAAATCTCATATGGGCAGACAATACCCGGAATATCAAAAAAAGTTATTTTATGCCAGTAAAAATAAGGAGGGGCTGAATGTCCCATGCCTAGGGAGATATGCTCAGGCTAGTATACTGATGCATATAATGAAGTTACAATAAAAAACCAACTTTAAAGAAGAATGGTTCCAAGTTGAACAAGAGTTGACAGGAATGTCTAATTTAGAATGTTTTATTATGGAAACATCAGGATAGGATAAAATTAATTATAAATACTCTCCCCATCTCTCTAAAAAGCGCTATAGAATTTTGGCTCTCTTTTAAACATCGTATAGGAATTCATAATAAAGTAATTTTATCTGTCCCGTTGGAAACCCTTCAAAACAACATTTCCCAATTAAGTCTCAGAAACTGGGCCAATTTTAGAAATAAGAGAATTAGTGATATTCTGACTCTAAAAAAAATTAATTCTCTCACCTTTCGGAAGATTTTAATTTTGGCATTTTGGAATCTTTAAATGTCTGCAGGATTGGTCACTATCTAAGGGCCCATTTATATGACGGGGAAAAATCGATGATGAGTCAAAAGATAAATGATATGTTCTCCCTAGAGGTAATCCCTAAGTGCGTGAGAAAATGGTACCATCTGTTAGAAGAAATAAAACCCCCAATTGTTAACTCTGCCCTGAAATCTTGGCAATTTGATCTCAGAACCCAAATAGAACAGAATCACTGGATTAACCCCTTCAGGACCGGGATGTACCTGGTACTTCCTGGTCATACGTCACTGCCAGACCGGGACGTAGCAGGTACGTCCTCGATGATGCACAATCCAGCGTCGCTATGGACGCTGGGATCGCGAGGGGCGGCTGCTACTGACCGCTGGGTGTCCCCAGCGATCCGTAGCAGCCACTCCCCCTCATTTCCGTGCACGTGATCGCTTTAAAGCAAATCACGAGCACGGAATTAAACTATTTAAATAAAACTGCCGTCTTCAAGGGAAGCCGCAGTACGAGGACGCCGGTCCTGAAGGGGTTAATAACCTATCTGACGTCAATAGAACTTCTCATTGTTTAAATCTGATAGAACTCCATCATACGATTACATTAAGATGGTATATAACACCTGTGAGATTAGCTAAATTTAACCGAAATGCTTCATCTACATGTTGGAAAATGGTATTTATACTCAAATCTGGTGAGACTGTAAACTGCTACAGCAATCATGGAACGAGTTATTTAAGGTTTTTTCGGAACTCCTAAATAATACCTACCCCAGATAAGGCTCTGTTACATATGAATTTGTCCCATATGTTTTTTTGGCTGTGAAAATAGCTATAGCGAGACAATGGCAAAAAAAAAAGGCCAATAAGTATCGACTATGTCATTAACCAAATTAGCCATCAATGCCTAATGGAGCGTGGATTCTATCAAGCGTAACAGAGATAACGTAAATTTTATCGTATTTAAAGTATGGAGGCCTTGGTTGACTAAATACCCCAATCCTCCCTGACATTAATTATAGTAAGAGAACATAACTTATATAAGAAATAAAACGCCCGATTGTATGATTGTCTAGAATGCTTGGTATGAATGTGAGCTGAACCCTCTTTCTTTCTTTCTCTTCTCTTTTTACCAGGATACAGACCAGGAGATATCTTTCGAATAGCCTGGTTAATGTATCTGTTAGATATCTATTATTAGGTCGCAATGGCCACAATAGTAACATAGGTATTTACATTTCTAATTATTTGTACTTTGACACTTTGAGTTATTTGTGTCATATTTAAGATCAATTTTACTGCTATACTGCTGTTGTTTTATCATATGTTTAATAAACAAATTTTAAAAAAAAGCCTTAGTCTGAAATGCATGCCTTTTTAAAGCTTTATAGTGTTTTTTTTGTTGTTGTTTTAGCATCAGCGCCTTTGTGCCCCAGAGGCATCATGGTCCTGAAGACGGAGTCCAATCGTGTGTGACTGACCTTGTATACATTTATTGATTTAGTTTGTTAGTCGACTCATATATTGGACAACTGCTTATTGCTAATTTATTGAATATAGTTTAGTACATTATACATACTCACCAACATTAGGATTATTGTGCTAATGTTCAATTCTCATAAAAAAAAACAAAACCAAAACCTTTCATAATTATAGAGGATGGCAAACGAACTGGGAATATTTGTAGAACAATAAACTCAGGTCTTTTTTTTTTTGGTCCCAAAGCTCCATCATATCAAAGCTTTGTTGCCGGTGGGAGCGTCTTTTCAGTGCACAAATAGACCCCCTGGAGATTCCACGCATCACTGTACTTTAAGCAGCATTTATATAAAAAATAAATGCCTATTCAACCTTTTAGCATTACAAAATGCATTCGTTAAAATGCTTATAGCTTGTTGTTCAGTTAAATTGTCTTGAAGGGATAAAATGAAATATACAATTTACTAGATTGCGTGATTTTTATTAGTACCTTTGTCTTTGCAGGAGGTAGTTTTCTACTATTTTGCAGGAATAGAGTACAGTTGTATCATCTCTCCTGGCTTTCAAGAGTTTAAATATCAAAATATGATGGTTCTTTTTAAATGATATTTTTAAAAGTAAGTTTTCATATCCTTTTTTTCCCCCCAATTAGTTAATAATTGTCGACGTTAATTAGTTGTGTGGTTCAGATACCGATCCAGTCTCTTGGTTGGTATAAAGTCAGTTAGGTCTCATCTAGTTCTCTAGCCACATGACTTAGCTTGGCAGAGTCAAAGCTGCTTAAATGTTTGTTTTTGTTTTGTAATTTAAATCTTCAGAGAAACAAATCTGAGTCCTATTTGCATGGCACATTAGAAAATTGAATTTGAAATTTGCTTACGTGGAATGTAAACATGGCAACATAACTTGAAACCTTCATTTCATAATCGGGAAATATGAATGCATAACTGATTAAGTAAAAAAAAACAGCAAAGGAGGGAGGGGGTAAAAAAATAACAAAAAAGGGAACATTATTCCGAGTACTTCCAATGAGTAATTCTTTATTCATGTACAATTTGTTAGTATTTTTTCAGGGAGAGCTTCATTGTCCTGTGACACAAGTAACTGAATAAACCTTCAGAAAATGCATTAAAATAGCCGATGCGCAAAGTTTATTAGCATAAAATGGCACAGGGAATGTTTTCCTTTATTCACCAAGGTCTACTTGTATGACATTTTGTCCGATATATAATGTATTTAGTTATTTTTAACTTGTCTATTGGCTATAATGAATGTGCTGTGTTGTCAAGGTAGCTTATTTTTTTCTTGTAATTAGAGAATTAAGAGACATTTCTTTTAGCGGCTAGTCGCACATCTTTACCCGGGAGACCGGGTCGTTTGCAAAACACGTAATTAACAAGCTTCAGGTCAGATTTTTCACTTACATCATCATATGACTATTCTAGTAGAAAAAGTATTTTGTTTCATCTCATTTTTTAAATAGAGTATGATTGTTGTGATTCCTATGCTATGTCACCATCTAACTTTCATAGACATACATTAAAAAGGCTAAATGACACATGATACTGCTATGTCACGTACTACATTTCAGTACTTGCCCCTTTATAGATGTATTTCCAATTGCACTGCCACAACTTATATCTTCTCAAATTGTATTGATGGATATTCTTCAGGAATTATCATTTTGTCTTGCAGAGGACTGCAAGGGACAATACATCTCTCCATTCCACGACATCCCTCTTTACGCAGATGAAGCAGAGGTGAGTGGTCCTATGTCGATCTGAAGCAAATATAATATTTAGAAAAAAGTCTTGGTTTTATGTTACTCCTCTATATGGCATTATATAGCTTGTGTCTTTTTTTATCATTAGTTGTGTTTTAAGCGAGATTTAATAGAAGGTTCCTAAAGTTTTTATGTTACCTAAAACATAAACATGAAGTTCATGAATCTGCTCAAAGCCAAACTATATAAGTGGGTGTAGCTCCACCCACATATGAATGATGTAATAAGAGGGAGGAGTCAGATTACAATATAGCGTGCATCCTTTAGTTCTCCCTTATTCCAATGTTCATTATTTTCTGTTTCTTTTTTTGTTCTTTATACGGGTAATTGTTTTTATCAGTTAGATATATAACCATTATGAGCCGCAAATTGTAAATATTCATGAAATTGTTGTAGATGCTGTTTAAATGATAAGGGGGAAGTATTGTTTGGTGGGGTTGACATGATACCAAAGGGAATTCCTAACTGTTATCTTCAGTTTGTTTTGATGGTTTTCCTTGTTAATATAATTAGCATAATTCTGTTAAAATTGGGATAGGTTTGGCAGTTATTACAGCCCGATAATGTCAATTGCTGTGCTAAGACTGAGCCCTCTTTTCAGCTGCATATACTGTATTTTTTTACTTTTTTTATTTTTTTAGAGAAGATCCTTTTTAGCTAAAAAGATGCAGGAATACACAACAATGTATATTCCCTGTGTATTAAGAAAAATATGGGGAATGGTAACATCATTACCGGCTGAAATATCCTCAGGGTTATTAATTTCAGAGGGATACAAGTTCCATTTCTGTCTCCTCTGGCATTTAGAGGGTAAACAATATCAATGTGGGTATTGATCCAGCAAAAAACATCAGTCAAGATGGTTTTCAGATAAGAAAGCTGGACTTTGATATGTCCAATGACGGACCTCATCACAAGACTGAAATGAGATGGATACATCAGACAAAAGCGTGACCCTTGCACAGAATGTAATCTTCATTTCTCTGCCGTATGACACATTTTATCCTCCCTGCTTCAGTATCTGTGCACGCTTATTTGCAGCTTCTTTGATTTTTGGATGGATAAATGGATAAAACATTATAAGGGATTCATTGTAATATGCGGGTCTATTTGCTTAACATGGTAGAAAGCGCACTTCAAAGCCAAACCTCTTCCAACATCTAAATATATAAACATTAACATATTAAGTGTGCCATGCAATGGCAGAACTCTACATTTGCACTTTACATAGGGTTGTAATATTTGCGTTTCTTCAATATTATTGTATTTTTGTTCTCTCTAGAATGACCATTCAGGGTTTTAAATAGTAGTGCATATTCTGCACTTGGTGCTTAAGAAACTAGGAGGGTTCTGTATAAAGAATAACTACTTGAAAAGTTGTCTTCTCACGATATAGGCCAACAGAGCATTCCTGGTGTGTGTCGACCATTTCAATGATTGCTGATGGAGACAGAATTCGAATTCGAAATGCTGCTTCTTTTACTAAAGTGAGCATTTGCGTAGGGCTGCAACAACTAATCGATAAAATCGATATTAATTGATAATGAAAATTGTTGCCAATGAATTTTATTATCGATTAGTTGCATCGATTTTTATCGCTTTTATAAAATGAGGGTTTTGTCAGAGCAAAAAAATCATATTAGGAACCTTTATTGTGAACTTAATAGATTTTAACTTTATATAAAGGTTTATATTCTTTCATTCTATGTAAACCTTACATTATTCGGTGTGCATAGGTTGTTTTTTTTTCTCATCGCACAGGAGAATATTTCATAAAACCCATGTATGTAAGTGCAAGGCTAAGGCAAATACGTATTGTAACTAAACTTCATACTGGAAACTAAACTTCAAAGATGCCTAATCTTGCTCCCTCTTCATATGGGAGCCAGGTGATAGCCTAGTTGGTCAAGAGAGGTAGGACTACATAGTCAAATATAATCTCAGTGCCTCTCCTTTGTGCTGGAGATGCAAAATGGAACAAGGCACCTTCAAACATATTTGGTGGAGCTGTAATATGATTGAACATACTTGGAAAACTGTATTTGCTATGATTTCAGAACTCATAGATATTGACATTATACCTACTCTGCATAAGGCACTTCTTCATTTGGATTTAGATGTAGCCTACCTTTTTAATAAGCAATTCAATGCTTAATTGCCATGAAGATTGTTATCGCTAGGAAATGGCTTCAATGTGAGACTATAAAAATCGAGCATGTTAGAACAGCAATGCTTGATGGAATGAGGTTACTTCCAAGCCCAGTTGAGATCTCATAAATTTCACGAAATTTGGAAGCCATGGCTGGGGAAATCCAATGCATTACATTAAACAGGTCTGATTTTAATAACTACAGCAACATAGATTTAAGCTGTATGAATTCATGTTTGTATTTAATTTGTGATTTAATCTTTTTGATCAAATGTCCCATGTATGCACTTTAGTAATTTTATATGTTAATAATAAAATAAATAAATAAAGAGAGGTAGGACTAGCACACAGGCATAACTAGCTCTAATATGGTCAAGGAAAAAGTCTAAATTAGCCAAATGCTGCATTGTCCCTACTCCCTTGCACATAAAGAGATATAATTGTTTCTCTAAAGACCTGGAAATCTTTAATACTCAGACTTTCAGGGTCCCTGGAAGACCTCCCAGGTATGATTTAAGCTACCTTCCCCCCAAAACAATATCTTGATATCGGTAATATACAACATGTTGTTTTGGAACATGTCATCATGACACAAATATATCTTTCCATACATGTAGCATTCCACAGTTAAAAGTGCAGGAGCTGTTTTTCCGTTTTGATTTTGCTGTACCAATTGTAACATAGGTTCTTAGACCGTTTGAATACCTCATCTGACTCCTTCTCTTCTGGTGATTCAGGTTTTTCATGTCAGTGGCATGGACAAGACATCTGTGTGTTAAAGACAGAACCCAGCTGTGAAAAGCTCCCACTATTTGTTCTTTTTCACATAGAGCTGTTAAACCCGTAACATCATGACATAGTTCTTTGAAAGACTAAAACCTTTAAACATTGGGCAGATATTGATTACATGGTAGTGTAATGGATATACAAAAGCTGAAACTAATGTTATTCAGTGTTTTAGCACCATACTAGCCTATGGTTGCTGACTACTAGTCATGTTCTTTACATATTTAACACTTAAAGGGATGTTGTGACAGCCCACCTTTTTGTCCCATATGTAATTGTAGCCCCATTTCTGTTTTCATGTGTTGTACCTCTATTCCTATGTCTTACCCCCTCCACCAAAGGAGCATATTCACCAAACGATTAACGGCTCATGAACCTGGTGTTCCCCTTGTGCTAGTCAGGTTCCCTTTCCCACCTTCTTGGTACATGACTGAGACCTAGCTGCAAATTCATGGAACTGTAAAGCAGCTAGGAACCGCAGCGATGCCTGACGACTATTGGAACTGGGTCGCTAAGGACAACCGTTTACCCACCGCAACACACGGAGGCGGTTACGTAGAGGGAGCTCATTTGAGAACCCTGGTTTTATTACAAGGGCATTGATGTCTGATCAAGTCGCTTTTTGAAACATAACATCCTTGGACCCTGAGCTCTCTATTGGTACCCTGGGATTGACACTGCTCCATCAGGATCACCCACAAAATCACTCTTTATAGGTGGGCATTGGTGGCCATAAAACTGTATGGAGGCGCTGGGCCGTCTGGTAGTTGATGGGATTATACCCCTGATCCAATTAGGTTGTGTGTATAAATGTCTGTGCTGTTCCCAATTTTGCTGATTTGGTTCCCCCTGGATGCACGTAAATTGCATTTCATGTTAGCTGTAACGTATCGGAAGATGGATGCCGAAATGTTTTCATTTCACCCAGAAAATATTAATTCCCCATAAAACGTTCGGCTTTGTGGTTACATTATTGTAACTCTTTTTTATTCAGTGGAAATGTTGTCGGAGTGATAGATATTTGAGTAACACTATGTACTTTGCTTGTAGCTGCTGAAATGTAAATTTCAAGGTCTTTCAATGTCAAATGATCACATTTTTGAACTTAGTTGAACCTTGCATACAATGATACATTTTGTTTATTTATTAACACATCACTGGCATAGTCCATGACACATTATGCAGATAATTTCAGAGTTTAATGTAAGAATATTAAGGAAAAACTTTCATTTTGAAAGATTCTTTTGTCATTGTTTCATATTTTATCATTTAAAACAACCTATATATTGTTCTTTTATTGATTAGCTAATACCAACTTACAAATAATCAGACATGATCATACACCTACATTCAACACCTTTAGAGAGAGAGAGAGAGAGTTATGTTTTGTTTTTTTGCTGCACCCACTGCTTTCCTCCATTGTTTACTTAATACCTGGCATTTCTTATCTCTGTCTAATGATTTACTGGGCTTTATCGTGAAAGACCTTTTAGTTCTTTGACCCATATTTCTAACTCTACATGTGGTACTACACAAGCATAGAGTTACAGAATAATACTAGCAGAATGTTAGTCTTGTTTCCGTAAAATGAAACATAATTAAGGTGCTTCAATACAAAAGATAACTTTAGACCCAAAATTGACTTTTACTATATTAATGGATATTGGTCTATTTTGCACTGATTCTTACGAACTTGAATGCAGGTGTTCTGTAGTTATTGGGAAAAGGATAATTGTTTCATTTTTCTCCTCCCCTGGCCGTCGCTACTGAAACTAGGAAGTATACGACTTAAACTTACGTTCACTTCCTGCGCATGCTTTTTTTGCACTAAAATTGATTGGCCGCAGGCAATTGGATGTATGCTTCCTCGGTTTGCGTGCAGTAAAATGTATTCCAATATGCGCTTTACATGAATATAGGGCTGGATAGATTTCTTTAAACACTTTCTTGTGTTTTGAATAACTGCACTGTATATGCATTCACCATCAAATATATCACATGC
This sequence comes from Spea multiplicata, assembly GCA_009364415.1. NCBI lineage: Eukaryota > Metazoa > Chordata > Amphibia > Anura > Pelobatidae > Spea > Spea multiplicata. The sequence goes on along the minus strand of VKOC01024447.1, from coordinate 21,069 downwards.
TATGTTTGCCAGCAGATAACTGTGTATTTGCCTCTGCCTGCAGTGATGTCACCCAAATAGTAAACAGGGAGAAAATTGAAAACAGAGCAGAGAACTAGGCCTTAATACAAAATTATATTAAGGGTATTAACAATATGTATGATTATAAAATAGTATTCTTCTGGTGTGTAAAAAATACATTAATATAGTGTATGGTGTGTGTGTGATCATATATATATATATATATATAATACACCGTATTTGCTCAATTTATGAGACAAGGATTTTTTTCTGGGCAAATGCTCTGAAAAATACACCTCGTCTTGTATTCAAGGTCGTCTTCTAATTAGACTTCAAACAGACGTCTGACTACAGGATTAAGACCCTGATCCCCCACAGCGCTGCAGGGGACCTGGATCCTCCTCTCTGGCAGCCGGTGGACGTCTGTGTGATGTGCGCAGACAACCTCCGCTGCTGCCGGCACTTGTTCTGGCTTCTATGACGGAGCACTGGCATCACACGACCTTCCGGTGCTCATTCATAGAAGCCCATGCGGAAGTGCTGGCAGTAGCCAGCAGTGTTTGTCTGCACGCATTGCACAGACCTCCACAGGCTGCCCCACTAGCAACCAAGGAATCTGAAGTACGGCGAACCACGGCCGGCCTTTGGGGTGTGCGACCGCACAGGGCGCCACACTCCAGGGGCGCCGCCTCCGGGTCCGCCGACGACGGACGTGCCGCCGCGGCGATCCACTTGCCGCCCCCTCTGGACCTAGATTAAAACATCGTTTTTTTGGTTGTTGTTTTTTAACTTTATTTAAAATCCTCCATGTTATATATTGTTTTTTTAACTTTGTTTAACATGGAGGATGTTAAATAAAGTTAAAACAAACAAAAAAAACCCCCAATGTTTACATTTATGACCTGGGCAGCGGCGCCGAGCGGTTGCTCGTGAAGTTCTCAGCAACCGCTCGACGCCCCTTACTCTCCGTGACTCCGTTGCGGTGCCGGTGTTTCATGCTGAGCGCCGGACTATTCCGGCGCTCAACATGAGATGCCGGCAGGACTCCTCAAGGTAAGTTCAGATAAGGAGAAGTAGAGAGGGGGGTAGCTTGAAGGGCAGAGAGGGGGTAGTTTGACCAGAACATCCTAAGCGCCGGCTCTGCGAAAACCCATCTAGGATCCATGGTATCGGGGAGGTTAGAGTGGCATATGGGGTATAAGGGCTTTCTGGAGGCAAAGTTGGCATATAGGGGTTAAAAGAATATCAAGCGCAGAGTGGCATATAGGATTAAAAGAAATATCAAGGAGGCAGAGTGGCATATAGAGGGGTTTAAAAGCATATTTGGGGGCAGAGCTGCAAATAGGATCAAAGAGGTTACATCTGGAGGCAGAGTGGCATATAGGGGGTATAGGGCATTTCTTGGGGCAGATGTGCATAACTGGGGCAGATTGGCAAATAAAAGGAAATTAAAAAATGCATTTTTCTCAATCATAGTTTTTTATTAAATATGAAAAAGTATAGCACAATATGAAAAACATAGCACAATACTATATTATTGTACCAGAATATTGAATATATTATATAAAGTTCTATAAATGCGAGGATTTCAAACTTGATCACAAAGCTCTGCTGATGTATTTACAATTTTTTTTCTCTTTTTTTTCCCCCCCCCATACAGAACATTTTCAACATGATTGTGGAAGTGCCAAGATGGACCAATGCAAAAATGGAGGTTTGTTGAAGCTGCAATAAAACTTATTTGGTTGTTCATCTGTATCTATTATATTTTATTTACTTGTCTGGTTATTGTTTAAAAGAAACTACTTGCAAGCATAAGTGAAACGCTGAATGGGGTGCATGCAAATCAGCATGTTTCTTTTTTTATAAGAATATTTTTCATTCTCATCTGCCTTGATCTGCAGAAGAAGGCAATGTACTTAGACGTAGAAGCACATAATATCCAGTAGACTTACAATACCATTCAAAACTTTGGCGTCACTTTCCTTATTTCCTTATTTTCAAAAGAAAAGTACATTATGTACTGTAAGAAATTTCCTTATTTTCAAAAGAAAAGTACATTATGTACAGTAAAACATCAGGTGGATCAGTGCAGATGGTACTAATGTTGTAAATAACTATTGTAGCTGGATTTTGAATGAAATATCTAGGTGTACAAAGGCCCTTTTATCAGCAACTGTCACTCCCGTGTTCCAGTAGCATGTTGTGATCCAAGTTTAGCCTCTTGATGACGTTTGATGTGCCCAGTAATCACGGAAAAACATATATTGTTGTGTTGTTTGGCAGTGACATTTACCAGGTGCTGTAAATTTATACCTAAAATAGATTGTGTGCGGGAAAAAAACACACAAAAAATACTACTGCAAACTTTCACAAAGGCTGGTGGTAAGATGTGCTCATGGAAGGAGTTAAAATACCAGCATTTGAAATACCCTGGGGTGTCTAGTTTAGAAAAATATATGATTTGATGGGGTACACTGAGCTGACTGGCCTCAAAGATGTCCCAAATAACACAGGGGCACAGACTGACCAGATGTCAAAGTTCCAATTTGAAAAAGTGCTCCTCTCAGATGTGGCCCCATAGCACCCAAACAACCTAAATAACGGGTAGTATCACTGTACTGAGGAGATGATGGTGAACATGTATTAGGGTTTTGTTTGGCAGTGGCATATACCAGGTGCTGTAAATGCACACTTGAAGTACAATGTGTTTAAAAAAAAAAAACCAAAGTACTATAAAGTTTGGTAGTAGTAGATTAAGCCCAACTAATATAGATTATGTGGCACACCAAAATGCAAAGAATATGTTTGAATAATAAAGCAAAAAAAGGTGCAATAAACTCCCACCTGTGCCCAACAAGTTAAATTACAGACAAATCTAATGGAAAGGAGTTGCACTCAAAAAAAAATGTATAATACACATGCTAAATAGTAAAAAATACATTTTTTTATCACCCAAAACGTATGACGTACAGGAAAGCGGAGACTGTAAGAGAGATCCCCAATGTTGTGACCAGTGACAGCAGGTTCTTGGGAAAAGGGTCACAACCACGCTCTCTAATTTCCCCCCAGTATTTTTGTATGTAAAGTTGCATTATTTTTTTTATTATACCTGTGTTTCAATTGCACCAATGATGTAATTTCTGCAGCATAGGTGGCAGTGGTGTGGTTATTTTAAGTTTACATTATTTATTCCTTTATTCATAGATTGCCACAAAAGACCCTCTGAATCCAATCAAGCAAGATGTGAAGAAAGGCAAGCTACGTTATGTGGCAAATGTCTTCCCTCACAAAGGGTACATCTGGAACTACGGGGCAATCCCTCAGGTACTAAAATAGTTCTAAATTGGGCACTTGCGTTGCTAGTGGAATCTTTTTCTTCCATCATGTATTTTGTGTGATTTTTAGCACAGTGCAAAGTTTACTTATCTGCTGTAACATTGTAATCTTCTTCTTGTAAATTAGAGGTTTCTAGAACAGCCACACCAAGCTAGTGAAATTGGCTTTAGTTGGGAATGTAAAATTAGTGGCAGAGAATTCCCAGAAGTTACTGCAGTGAGGTTTCTTCTACATTTATTTTAAGGTTCTATTTTAGGTTTTCTCATGGCTTTTTATTTGCTTTCTTGCAAAAACTGTTCAGATAAATGCACTGAGTCTGATTCAGTGATCCATCTAAACCTTAAATTGTTGGGGTTTTTTTCTTTCTTTTATATTTTTTTTTTAAATCAAGGTGAGTAATGAATAATGCATACTTTATGATTCAATGACTTTTCAAAAATCTAATTTTAAGGGTTAGAAACTAACACAACAAATACAACGCAATACACCTAAAAGATGCTACATTAAAACATGAAGTAGGGAAAAAATCTGTACTTAAGCATTTTAATGAGAACTGCAGAAAAATGTCCTTGTGAATATTATTACATTTTAGATTTTCTAGATTATCAAAATACAGGTCAAGAAACTTGTACACTGGTCTAAACTAAAGAGGTAAAACACACAGCACATGCACAGTGGAGTCTAAATATACTTTTGGCAGATGCTACAAGTACATTTAGTATATAACTCTTCTGTTACCAGGTGATATTTAATGTACCAGTATTGCAATGCGGTACAGAATTATGCAATTTATGTAGTTCATGTGCATATAGTGGTAATAATTAATACATCTGTACTTTAATTTCTTTCAAATATCCCTTTTTAAATAACCTTTAAAACCTTTCCTTTTATTGCACACATCTAAAGTAACTGTGTAAAGTAAATAAGGAAAATAGAAACAGTCCAACAGTGCTGTTTCCCCCCCCCAATACGCTAATCTAAGGTCTATAATTATAGCTTGGTGTAGGTCTGGGCCCTTTACTATCATACAAAGAAGCCCCATTGGTGGTCTTTATCCCCCAAGCCTCACTCTTGGACTATGTTTCCCCTCCTACCTGATACCCTTCATATAACATCTTTGTAATAAAATCTTTAACCACCATCTGGTTAAAAAATGGTTGTTTAGAGTGTTGCCAATGTCTAGCTATACATTTATACAATAGGTTGCCAAAAAAGTTTTAAGTAACCAACTTTTTGTCTACTGAGGAGATTCTAGTAAGGGACATTTCTATGAGCATAGTGCCTCTCACGTTGCAATCCTTCCAGCATCTGTCATCTGGGACATCTTGGCAAGTCTGGCCAGAACCAGGTGCTTACGCAGAAATTTCAGGTTATTAAAGCAGTTTGAAACTCCTGTATAGGTGCTAAAAGAAGGATTCCGGTCCTCATCTTTGAAAGTTGCTTAAATCTCATAATAAAGTTATCGTCCACGCAATAAAGTTAGTGGGTCGTTATGGGACATAATGCCATTCTCTGCTTTCAACAAGATTTGGATATAGTATGTCAACTGGCGATCTGTGTAATGTCTTATGCAGCATGTTGTACAATTCCTGGAAAAAGCCAATAATTGACCCCCCCATAAATAATCGCAACTGAGATATTGCTTGTTCCCCCCCCAGGGTGTTAATCTAATGTTAGATATGGGATAAAAGTGTTAATAATGTTGTAGCAGATGATAGCTTGAGACCAGAGAGAATCAACACCTCCAGCAGTGTCTGAGAAGTAGGCAAAATTGAATACGGATCAAGAACAGCATTTTCCTGATCTACTCACGTTGTATGAGAGACCACAGCATGAGAGAGCACGCCAATTTCTGTGCTGCCAAATACATTTTTTAAATTGTGATTGAGTGTCTTGGAGAATCCATGGAGTTGCTAAAAGTGAGATTGTCAGAAGACCTTATAAGACTCTAAGTAAGGCATTCATCTTCAAGAATATTCAAGAATACTATGGGCCTCAACCAATTCATACTCCTACTTCCGCCTATTTGTACTTCTTAAATTCACAGCATGTATCCACTTTGGCACCTTAGTAATTCTGATTACACCTTGTTATTTTTCAATGACAACTGTACATTAATGTGACTATGAAGCCCATTTTGAAATTGTCAAGCAACCATATATTGAAATGAATTGCTTAATTTGGAGAATAAATACTCTGCGCTATGGGCTGTGTGGCGTTACAGCAAGATCTTTTAACAAAAGGCTAAACAATTCTGACTGATGTCGTCATCTCTTTCCATTTAATTACAATGAAAGCAGGTAAAACGGAATAAAATCCCAGCCTGTGTGTTGGAGATAACCAATCTAATATTAAGTTGAACTAGCCACAGGCAAATGTCTTAAACTCTTAGAGTACTTCTGAGAAATCCTCACACCAGAAATATCTCCTAAGTAGCTTGCTACTGATTACGTTTGCATGCTGTAAGGGAGATTATTCAGGGTTTATTCACAACTAAGAGCCACCGCTTCTATTTAATATCAATGTGAATATATTCAGAGGATATTATGAAGGTAAAATACATATTTTATGAATATATAGCCTCTAGATATTTTGGTCCTTCTGGTTGCAGAATTTACATATGTTTGTTGAAAAGTTAAATGTAACACAAGAGGTTCTAAGCTGTCAGTTTTTGGTAGTTTAACATTTCTGTTTTAAATGTTTCTTTGTACCCAACTTTAAAACAGACGTGTCGCTTTGGCAAAACCTGAATTTTGCAGTTCACTTGATAATATCACTTTATTTTTCCATAATCACACATTTCAACCCCAAAAACTGGTTATTGCAGATTAAGGGGAAAATAACAATTTACTATTCGTAAATGCTCTAACGACCCTGATTATAAGACGACCCCACAAAATTTGAATATTAATGTAGAAAAAAAAAACAAAGCCTGAATATAAGACTACCCTATAGGAGAAAAAGTTGTATTAGTTAATATTAATTCAGATGTAAACAAATGTAATAAGAACTATGATTGAGAAATATTTTTGTTTTTATTTGCCATTAACTAGTTAATAATTATGTATTTTCCTTTCTCCTGATTAGAGAGGGACACTGTTGATTGCATACCAGAATAACAGACACTACCTAGTAAACTGTTAACCTATACATTTGATACTACCTTTGTTTTAGAATCATAAAGGAGTCTCCCTGTGGACTTGTACATTAAATAAATGACTTAATACCCGGAAGCTCTAATCTCCTTTTCTGTGTGTCAGAAGAAGGCTGCAACAACGACAATATAATATTTAATAATTTATAGGATTAATCTCTGCGCAAACACAAAGCAAAAATGACAAAAACCAAATAGTTTTGAGAAAGCTAACCTCCTGCCAACTAGGTACCATGCGAGTACCTAGCGTGACCAATTCATGTAATGTTATTGAACCACCCTAGAGTTTCTTTCTGTATGTGTTTTTTCGCTTTTATGGTGTTTTTTGAGAGACAGACATCATACTGCTTAACAATGCAAATGTAACGATAACACAAAGTATAAACAATTTGATTGTCATTCATTTTCCTGGTGGTGGTGGGTCTTGTAAGCAGCTTATACTATGGCCTTTATTGCTAGCATAGAGATAATAGGCATTTAAGATTAAACATATTTTATTCCCTTATATTTCCTAGTTAATTGGCTAGAACACTGTACTAGTGTTTTATTATTTATGATCTTCTGCTGTTGCTATAGCGAATACAATATTTTCTTCCCCAGTCTGATATGTATTGTTCTGCACATGTAGGATGTAGGATGTATGGCAGTGTGTAATCTGAAGAAAATTCATACAGTACCAAAATATTATTCATATAATTAAAGGGAATTTTAATATTTAAAAATAAAATATTCTGAAGATTTTTTTTTTTTGGAGAGGCATGAATTAAGATGCATGCATCACTGTGCTTTTGTTTTTTTTTTTCATTCTAGTTAGTGGTTTCAACTCTTTTTTTTTTTCCAACTTCACTATTTATTATGAAGGCCTAACACTGACTGGTTTCTCCAACAAGAAGGGCTAAGCTGGCTCTGCGATATGCATAATTCAATGTGGTAATGAGACTTTGGGGTCTATTAAGGAGGAGTTGGCAAATTTGCTTCCAGCTCTCTTACTTCATTATTCATTTTTGAAGGGTCAACACTGGTTTATTTCCCCAGTATATAGGGTTGAGCTGGCTCTGTATAATGCATAATCCATTCCACAAGGAGACTTTGAAAGTCCTCACTGACTTAACTATGCTTTATACTATGCTCACTGTAGCCGACCCTTAGTTTTGGATAGTGGAGGGAGAGAATAAAAGCCAAAAATCTGCAAATTTGTCAATAGAACAATTTGAAGAAAACTCACTGATTTAAAGGGACAGTTTAATGTTCCTGACAGACCCACTACTATGTGAGTACTTTTAATGCATTCTTCAAAAAATGTAAAAAAAAATTTTAAAAGCTGCCTTCTCAGTAATTCTTGCCACTGGTTGCTTGCTTGAAGTAGCCAATCAGCAACAGTAATGTACTCCAATTTGAATCAATGGGAGCATTTTACATTCATGTCTGTGTGGGTCTGAAAGTACCCCAAGCTTCAGCATCTGTTGAAGAAGGTATGGACCTCGCTGGAGGTGACTATATCACGTGGATGGAGGTGTGTTTGGTGAACACAGGAAAAAAGGGTGAAGACATAAGCAAATGCATATAGGGAAACTATCAAAACCCCCACATACGTTTGCAAGGGCAACACAAAAATAAATGAAAGTGCATATGATGGCTGGAGTGTCCATTAACTGTACATTATACAGGGCCAGCCAAGCTCTTCCTTATGGAGAATCTCAGAATCTTCATAATGAATAGTGAAGTCAAGGAGCCGAGACGCCATTCTATCAACTTCCCCTTTAATAAATCACACTGAACTCAAATTTACCTTACACATTTACAGAAAAAAACTAATTAATAGAAAACCATAGAGGATTTAGTCTTTTGCAAATGCCCTCAAAAGTCCTTGTTAAGCTGGACACCCAGGTGGCCTTATGTGTCATTGCAAACAAAAAAACTAATAAGGATTTGGGTAGTGACCTGAAGCTAGATCAGCCTAGACAGTAAATGCCTATATGTCCCTTGCCAGCCTCCTCCTTTGTGCTCATATTTACTGAATTCTAAATGTTACATATGAGATGATTTTATAAAGTATTCCTTTTTCAAAGTGGTACGTGTGTTGATAATAGCTTACAAAAGTAGATCTTTATTTTTTTCCCGTATATTTTTCAAGTGAAATTTCCAGCTTTTCTTGCAAACTTGAGCTTTACTTTGCACGTTAATAATAATTGTTATTGTTAGTTATTGTGGATGACGGGTCATCGACTATAATTGCAGCACTAGGCTGTCTAACTCAGATTTACTTTCTTTCAGACATGGGAGAATCCAGCCCATATTGACAAGAACACTGGATTTGGTGGTGATAATGACCCTATTGACGTATGTGACATTGGAAGCAAGGTATTTAAGTGTATTGTATGTTCCATGCTGCATTGAAATAATAATTGTGGTTATTCATTATAAATGTTGTCTGCCAATTTTTAATAGCGTTTTTTTTTCTATATAAATCTTGTTTCAGCTGCTGACCTACTAACACTGCACTAACACAACCACACTAGCAAACACATCCAGGCATTTACACTAAGGCACACACTAACACACCAACTCAGATACTCACACCAACACAACCAGACACTCAACACTAACATACCCAGACCCATACACAGTCAAATACACTAACATATCCACATGAGCAGACACTCACTCTACTTAGGCACACATTAACACATGCACTCTGACACTAATATACCCAGACACACTAACATACTCAAACACATACCCTAAGATACCCAGGCGCACACAGTCACCATACTAATACCAGCTAGCGGTCTCTTTGATCATGCTTGAAAATAAGAAAAAAAGCACAGCGCAACTTGAAAAATGGAAGAAAAGAGGAAGATAATTGTTTTGTTTTATCTTTTTCACGCCTCTTTTAATGGTTTCTCTTGCTTTTTTTTTTTTTGCTTTTAAAGTTGCTCTGCTCTTATTCTATGCTTTTGCTTAACAATTCCCTTTAACAAATCTCATCCACTGCACAGAAAAAGCTACCATTGCCACTTACTGCCTTTAGGGTCCTACTTGCGACCTAGCAGTCAGCAATCCCCCTTACTTTCTAGAGGGAGGCTACTTTTGAAGAGACAATGTCACGGGACTAGATTATGTTGTCAAAATATATGGTGTAGCAGAAGGCAGTTTGTTTTTACTGACTCAAAAATGAGTGTTTGCAGGCAAAGGTGAAGCATTGTGGAGGTTCTGCAAATGAAGTTGAGCATTCTTAGCTTGCGCTGTACCAATTTGTGTGCGTTTCGATGGGGGTGGCTTGGCTTTGTTGGGGCAACAATGTCTGATCCCTGTATGTCCACATTAGTAAGTACTTATTTTCTTTAGGTGTGTGAAAGAGGAGAGGTCATTAAGGTTAAAGTTCTTGGGACTCTGGCATTGATTGATGAAGGAGAAACAGATTGGAAAATTATTGCAATTAATGTTGAAGACCCAGATGCTTCCCACTATAATGGTAAGTGAATAATCTAATGAAGTCTGATTCAGAGTGTAATATGTTCCAAGTCTGATCTACCATTGTTGAAACTATTTTTTTATATTGCTCTATGGAAAAAATTGTGGTGTCTAGTCCTATGGACGTATCCTGTACCACCTAGCCTTATGGATACCTTGCTATGTGTTCCTGACCCTCTCCAGTGCAGTCCTAAGACCACTGACCCTCTCCTGTTCTGCCTTGCTTCTGTGTCGTTCTTCCTAAAATAAAATAGATAACATCCTCCCTATAATGCTAATTATACTGTACCTCAACGCAAATGATCTCCTGAATTTGTCCTTACTTCACATAAGAAATAACCGACATACCAATACATTCTCTGAAGATATCCAATTCCAATTATTGTAATTTCCAACTAACTGGTCTCCTCTCTCCTGCTATTCACCACTCACACTTATTACCTTTCCAACTTGTATAGTAAGAATTTCACCCTTGCTGTACCACTTCTCTGGAATTCCCTACCTTGTTCTGTCAGACATTCTCCCCCTTGCTCTAATTTAAATGCTCTAAAAACCCGCCTACTCCCAGAAGCTTTCAACCTTCCTTATAGCCTCAACCTGCACCCTTAAGAAGCCATCCACCATGCACACCACCATATTGCCCTCACTACAATCATCCCCACCCAAGCAATCCCCTCTTACCATCTTATGTCTACATTTTCCACCCAATTTATTGTAAGCTTGCAAAAGCAGGGCCGCCTTCTCCCTCTGTACTGGTGTGTTGTTTTAGTTATTGTCATTTTCAATTGTCTTTGTTAAATATTATCACTATTGTGAAATTTGCTGGCGCTATAAAAATGTAATGGAATCTCCTAGGAATATTTATGCTTCCAAATTAAATGGGACAGGATAGCAAAATGGGCAGATAGTATATGAAAGATTGGTTACATGTGGAATTGCAGATCTGCTATTGGATAATTGATGAGCACGAGTTGGCATTGAACAATATTCTGTGTAGATCAGGCATGTCCCGAGGGCCAACTGCGGCCCACGTTCCGGACTGATAAGGCCCCCAGATAAGTTGCCCAAATGTAGGTCTGTTTTTTTTTTTATATTAAAGGCAGAGTGATTTAACACATGTTTAGATTTGTCATCCAAGTCACAAAATGAAAAGTATGCCGTTTTCAATAAACTTTACATAAAATAGTTAATTTGCATTTAATTTTAATGATTCAAAGAATGTCAGGCAAAATGGTCGGCCCTCGCACATGTTCACTTCATCAAATCTGGCACTCTTCGAAAAAAGTTTGGACATGCCTGGTGTAGATGTATATATGTTGGCCTACTGTCTGTACTGAAAGTGTTATAGTTGGTTGAAGATGGCTATTTAAAAAAAAAAGTACGAAGGACATTCAAACTCTTCTAAGACAAATGTTCTGTTTGCGGCTAATTGGATTCTGTTTCAAGAAATGCATCCTTTTGTTCTCCTATCAGACATCGAAGATGTCAGAAGACTGAAACCTAATTATCTAGAATCTACTGTTGACTGGTTTAGAAGGTACAAAGTCCCTGATGGAAAGCCAGAGAACCAGTTTGCTTTTGATGCCGAGTTTAAAAATAAGGTAATTGCCATTTATTAACTTAAGGAGTCATTATTATGACTGTAAGATCAGACAAACGCAAAAAAAAAGAGAAGATAAGGAACATGCGGACAAAGTAGCAACTTATCACAACGGTTCTTGTCAAGTACAGAACACAACTAGCAGTCTTTGAGACAACGAGGTAAAATTCTTGTAATTTTTTTTTCATTCCATTTTACAACGTACATTTTACAAGTGTTACACATCGCTCTATTTTGTCACTGACCTTTAATATAAATATATACTTGGGTTATATATATATATATATATATATATAATATATATATTGTATATATACACCAATCAGCCATAACATTATGACCACTGACAGGCGAAGTGAATAATACTGATAATCTTGGTTTCATGTCAACTGTTGGTGGATGGGATATATTGGGCAGCAACTGAAAACTTCATCCTTAAAATTGATGTGTTCGAAGCAGGAAAAATGGTCTGCAGTGGTCAGTATCTATCAAAAGTAGTCCAAGGAAGGAAATGCAGTACTGGCGACAGGGTCAAGGGCAGCCAAGGCTCATTGATGCACGTGGAGGGTGAAGGCTGGCCTGTGTGGTCAATTCCAACAAGCTACTGTAGCCCAAATTGCTGAAAAAATGAATGCTGGTTCTTATAGAAAGGTGTCCTAACACACTGTGCATAGCAGTTTGTTGTGTTTGGGGCTCCGTAGCCACAGACCAGTCAGGGTGCCCATGCTGACCCCTGTCCACTGCCGAAAGCGCCTAAAATGGGCACATGAGCATAAGAACTGGGCCACGGTGCAATGGAAAAAGGTGACCTGGTCTGATGAATCATGTTTTCTTTTACATCACGTGGATGGCCGTGTATGTGCCGCTTACCAGAAGAACACATGGCACCAGGATGCATCAATGGAGGCCCGTCCTTGCAACTTAAAGGACCTGATGATAACGTCTTGGTGCCAGATACCACAGCATACCTTCAGAGGTCTGTTGGAGTGCCCTGATGGTTCAGGAGTGTTTTGGTGGCAAAAGGGGGCCTACACAATATTAAGCAGGTGGTTTTAATGTTATGGCTGATATATATATATATATATATAAGTATACAATATTAAGCAGGTGGCTGTAATGTTATGGCTGATTATATATATATATATATATATATATTACACACACACTACCATTCAAAAGTTTGGAGTCACTTTCCATCCATGCTAACGTAATTGCAAAAGGTTTTTCTAATGATCAATTAGCCTTTTAAACTTAAACTTGGATTAGCTAACACTATCTGCCGCTGGAGCTCAGGAGCTGTGGTTTCATAGTTTGTGTGCCTATGAAAATATTCTATTAAAAATCAGCCATTTCCAGCTACAACTTTAAAAATGTCAACACTGTAGTTCTCATCCATTTGATATTTATTATTGTTGTTTTATATAGCACCATCATATTCTGCAGCCATGTACAATGGGTAAACAAGTAGTATATAACATAACAATTTTATGGTAATGTCAAATCAGGCAATGGACAAAAACAAGTCACCCCAAACTTTTGAATGGTGTGTGTACATTATAATCTGTTATTGCCATTGTTACTCATTTTATTTGATATCAATAATCCTATTTGTGCAGGACTTTGCCATAGAAATAATCAAAAGCACTAACCTGCAGTGGAAGGCCCTCATGACCAAAAAGACAGACAGTGGAGAAATCAACTGGTGGGTTTTATTTTAATTATATATATATATATATATTATTTATTAGAATCAATCACATATATGCTAGTTGCTGCCATCCTTTATAATGCTCAGTTCTGCAATTTATTTCCCCAGATTATAAATAAATTATACATTTTAATAAGTGTAAATGTAGAACTGTAGATGTCGTCTTTATATATTATAGCCCCAGAAATAATAATAGTAACCTTTTACTCTATTCTCTAATACAAAAATAACAAAATTAGTATTATGTGAAATTTACCCTCTGTGCCTGGTAATAAATATTTTTGAGCCTAATTGAAATAAATAAATGAGGGGAGTTTGGAACTTGGGCGTAAAATATAGGGTTGGATACAGTAATGTAGGCCAGCATTGAAAAAAAAATTGGTTTTAATTTGTTCCAATCAATTTCCTTTATCTGCAGACCTGAAGGCTGCCATTGTCAGCCATGTGGTATTTTGGATGTCTTTTATTGCTCAACCACCACGCTTAACTGATTCATGGTAATGCAAATGAAATCTGTTCCTCCATAGACTTTCATGAGTCAGAGCATCCAGTTTGGTTCCAGTTTTAATCACCGTTCTATTATTTACAACAAGTTCATAATTATGTCTTTTTTCTCTCCAGCACCAACACCACGGTACAGGAAAGCCCCTTCCTTTGCAAGCAAGATGATGCTAAATCCTTTGTGAATGCTGTGAGTTGGGAAATTAAATAATGTTATGCCTGATTACTGTTTATTCTACACGATCAGTCTTTTTTATTATTATTTTATTTATTTAAAACCAGGCATTGTGCAAACATTTAGATTCTATTTGCTCTATTGGGCAGGGCTGGACTGGTGATGACCAGGCAGCCCTGGCATTTGAAAGCTTGCAGATGCCTCATAACATCAGTATGGCCGACAGCTGCATATGTGTGGCCACTCGCTGCTTTCCATTGGCCACATAGCCCGCAGCCACGCATATCCAACCACTGGCTGTACGTTCCAGCAGCCAATCTGCCCCTGAAGTGGCAGATTCCGTGGGTGTGCGGTGATATTGGCCAGCATTTCGCCGGTGTATCTGATGGCCAGTCCAGGCCTGCTATTGGGACATTGCTATTGGCAGATAATTCTTCAGCTCATCTAGTCTGCCTGTTTTTCCTGCTGGTAGGCTATTCCACTTATCTACCACCCTCTTATCATATGTTTCTATGTTATAGGTGATAGTTTGCATTAATGGATGTATTTAGGGTTTGAATTGCACCAATGCGGTGCTGTTTTTAAAGACCAAGATTGACATGGTAGTTGGACATAAACATGTTCTTTGAAAACAAATTTGTATTAGTGCATGTAATCATATAATGAGGTATGCCAGTATATTTATTCACACATACAATATGATTTTGGAATACGATATAAAAATATGAGAAGCTATTCTCATATTCTGACATACGTTTGTAGTCCGTAGAACCTAAGCCTGTTGAAGGTACTTTAGCATAGCATTTGTAACTGAACAGGAAATTTAGTGATTCAGTGACCGGAAAGGATGTCATATAAATATGTTTGGTGCCAAGGATTGGTATACCAAGGTTTTTCTAATAGCATCGAACCATGCATTTCTCCTCCGTGTGCTTATTGAAGAAACCACAATATGAGGGTTATGAGACAGTAGGACTTACAGCTAGACTGCATATTCGGTTTTAGAATTCCAAAGGAAAAAATATATATATTTAATTGTCCACAGATTACTTATTGATTGCAGATAAGGTTCATGACTCCAGTTAATAAACTCTGCTCGTTTCTTCTTTTGTGGTCTGTATACAATATTCCCTTTTTAATGTATTGATTGTGGAATTCTTATAATATTTTTCAGACACCACCTGCTGGGCCAGACAGTCCTATACCTTCAGATGGTAAGTATTACTAGGCCCAAGTGAATATTTTATACCGTATGTTGAACATAACACATCACTGTGGAGAAGATTAACAACATTTTATTGTAGATAACTTCATAGTAATGTACACAGGTATATCTGTATTAGACTTGCACACACCAGGACAGGCTCTGCCACACCGACACCCAAACACGCACACACCAGGACAGGCTCTGCCACACCAACACCCAAACACACACACCAGGACAGGCTCTGCTACGCTGACACCCAAACACACACATACGCACACACCAGGACAGGCTCTGCCACACCAACATCTAAACACACACATACCAGGACAAGCGCCCTTGTGTATCACCCCCAGCCAGCGCTATATGTATGTGTGCCCCCAGCCTGCCCCTCGCTTTAGTATTGATTTATGTAATGGCCCCAGCTGCCCCCTTGTGTATTGATGGGGAAGACAGGGACACAGTCTCTCTTTCACTCAAAGGGGGAGTGCAGAAAACTGAATTCAAAAGTTGTGCGCTTTCAGCTTCTTTCTATTGGTTTCATTGTGCCCCTCTTTGTTTTAAGACATTGGTACAAATTAATGAGATTAATGAGATGACAATTTCATTAAAAATGGTACAAAGCTGAATGCGCAAGCCTAATATACAATATAATATTATGGGGATTATATATAAAATGTCATTCTGATGCAAAGTTTGAAAAGTGGAACTATTTCAGCCAATAGAATGCATCTACTATTTTCCTCAATCTATTTCTGACCACTTTTCAAAGAGTGTGCCAGATTTATTTCTTATAAGTTACTCCCCAGGTGTTCAACTTTTTTATTATTTTATTGCATAGAAGATACTTTACATGGATAAATAAAAATGAAAGCAGGCCTAAAAATGGCATCAAATACTATAGTGTACTTCCCCAACCACTCAAAATATAACCATAAATGTAAACAAACGATGTGTTGCGCAAAAAGAAAAATATACAAATATACCGTATTGGCCCGAATATAGGCCACACTTTTTTTTGGCCTATATTCGGGGTCTAGCGCCCGACGCCGGGCAGGCAGCGGGGTTAGGATACAGATCCCCGCAGCGGTGCAGGGGACCTGCATCCTACTCTCCAATACGCTCAGACGGGAGGTTGTCTAAGCACATCGCACAGACGTTCACCGGCAGCGGTGATGCGAGCCGGCATGTCTGCACGATGTGCTTTAACAATCTCCCTTACCGGGAATTCCCACGGGGGGAGTCCCGGCAAGGGACCATTACAAGACAGGAGTTTACTAGAGTAGGTAGCACCATAATATATGAGCATAGGTAACAGGGACTACTGGGGCTTTATAGGGCATGTGGATGTGCTATACCCTGTGACCCTCAGGAGCTCCTTTTCCCCCCACCCGAAGGTGAGTAAACAGGTTCAGTGATCGGTTGTGGAACCCGGGATTACTTTGTGGAAAGCTTAGATCTTGGCATTAGCATGATGATTCGGAATAGGTTATCCGGAATCTTTCAGGACCACGGTAACCCTTCCAATGGATGAGGTACTCTAGGCGACCCTGGCAGAAGGCATGCCAAAAACAGGAGGTTAACTGACTACCATGGTCAGACATGTTGGTGTCTGGGATGCCATGTAAATGGAATACAGTCCTTTTAAACAGTGTTGCAGTCTCTGTAGCAGAGGGTTGGCCCTTTGTGAGAATAAAGTGTTCCTTTTTGGTGAAACCGTCCACTATCACAAGCATAGTAGTGTGCCCCTCAGATGAGGGCAGGTCCATAATAACAAGGCGATATCTGCCAATGCATGTGTGGGAATGGTTGCAAAAGGCCTGTGGGTTTCCTGTGTGGTT
The DNA here is from genome assembly GCA_009364415.1 of Spea multiplicata. NCBI lineage: Eukaryota > Metazoa > Chordata > Amphibia > Anura > Pelobatidae > Spea > Spea multiplicata. The sequence continues at coordinate 4,073 of VKOC01024447.1, read as the reverse complement.
CTTTAGTGGTAGCATAGACGTATAGGAAGCCATGTAAGCAATAATGTCCTTACGTAAAGCAGGCCAAAAGAAGACTCCTCTGAGGAGGTCTTTTAGTACCTAACATGCCCGGTCAGGATAGTTTCATGATGTAGACATCAGGTGGTAGGTAGATCTTGGTATGATGATACAGAAGGCCATCACGGTTCACTAGCTGTAGTACCTTTTGTGGTGGAGGTGGTTGAGGACATGGGGAGCAATCTCTTGGGCAAAGAAAGTCCCATGGACTGCTGTGAGGATAGTACACACAACTAAGATCTCAATAAAGCTGCCATCTCCTTATCTCGAGCTGAGATGCACCCAAGTCAAATAAGACTGTTTTTAAAACATGGATGGAAAAATCATTTTTGAGCTGGTATTCATTGGCTCATCCATATGTACATTGCTAAGTTTATATGTAGTACCTATAATAATATAATAAGAAGCTTGTAACGATAAGTATATTTAGATTTTTTTCTTTTTGCACAATACATAATTTGTCCACATTTTTCTTAGCGAGTGTTTCCCAAGTACTCCCCAAACAGTGGAGGTTTTTTTCTCTCTCCTCAATGGTACATGGAGCCCTGTAAGTCTGAGAAAGCATTGTAAACATTCATGATTTAGGAACTTTTATGAACCACAACCCTAATGTATGAAACAAGCAATTATCTAACCTATGTACTAAGAATTTCTAAGGAAGCTATTTTCAATAACAGATGATTTTTTTAACTTATGAGATATTTATTGTCAAAAGGAAATCCTTATATGTCATTATTGGGTCCAATGATAGGGGAAGCAAAATGGTCGATGAACTACTATTATTATTCTTAGCCAATTCTATTATGCAGCTACACTAGAACCTCTTTTTAATGAATTTGAGAGGGTTGCCTTCTCATATCAAACACTTATATACAGTGCTTAGGCAATAATAGATACATCCATATTAATGTATGGATATTGATATAAGTCTGTAAAAATAATGTACCACAATTTGTCCCACAACAAGCAGACTGTAATGGAGCAAGCAGACCTGGTTAATGTTTGCTCATTTATTCAACGTCGGTATAATTTCTAGAGATTTCTAAAGATTACATTATGCAGACATTTTACTTTTGGTAAAAATCTTTTCAGGCTTCTAAAAGAACCTGATATTCATCTATGAAAGACAATTCTATATTATTGTGTGTAATTAATAAACATTTTTTTTTCTTTCTCTTCTTTTCACTGTTCCCCCTAAACTCTTACTCTTTAAATCCTTTTCATCTTGCTACATATGCAGTGGACAAGTGGTTTTATTATGAGAAGAACTAATTATAAGGTGAAGACCTTCATTATTGCATGCCATCCACTGCACACCTGGATCAACAGACTAAAGAAGATATTAATATAGGATAAAGGCAAAGCATAAGCCAATTTAATGCGCACTACCATATCATCAGCGTCTTCTGCAATAGAAAATTATGCAGCTCTACAAAGATGAATAGCACAGTAATTGGTCATGGAACACATATTATCAGCATTGTAGCAGCAGCAGCAGCAAACCGCTTCTCTTTAGCCTTTCCGGTATAATTGGACAGCAAAAACATATTTTTGCATGTGTTTTATTCTATTTTTTATATTTTTGAGAAAGCTGACTTGGCATGCAAATAAAACTGCTAATTGTTCCAACCACTGTGTAAGTTCCATTTGTAAGACCAGAAAAGACAATAAATCTAGTTTTGTTATTGGAAATGCATTGTGTCTATTGTGACGTGTACCTTTTAAACGATGAAAATATTGAAGGAAATGAGTGGCTGTGTTTTTAAGAAAATGAATATATTGAACAAAATATCCAAAGACTAAAATATGTCTTCAACCAAAGAGCAACAGATTTAGTAGTAAGAATACTTACATATTCAGCCATAGTAAAATAGTGCTAGTTAGTGCCAATAATACTAACTGACTAGTCTCTGCAGCTACACTGTATACTTCATGCTTACATATACCACTTTTCCAAAGTAAACTGGTGAGGTTGGCAGTATGCTTCTGTATGACATATCTCCCTTCTTTTCACCTACAGTGGCTGTCGCTATGCTAGGATATAAGGTCATATTTTACTGTTGATAGCCCGAAAAGATTGCAAGAGCACAGGGATTTCCGCTATTACCCACCTGTGGCCCCCCCCCCCCCGTAGTTACTCAAATCCTTAATTCACCTAGTCATTTCAGAACACTAACCTGGACAGACAGTTGTCATGGTCCATATCATTACAGATGAAGGTTAATATGAGAAAATGTAGATTGTCAGGATTTGCACATGATTTTGTTTATGTGGCTACTTGATGTTTAAACAGATGTGGAGCCAGTGCCACCATTATTTTATCAGAGGTTTCTTAGCATCGGTTCTCAAGTGTCTGCAGATTGTCGTTCTCAGAATTTCATAAGGTGAAGACAGGTGGAGCAACTCATTGTCTGTCCTTCTACCCAGTGCTAATTACCAAAACGCCTTAGAACTGATGAGGTATTCAGGTGCAAAGCTTTACAACAAAACAAGAATACAGTGCATACCTATAAAATGTGCACTGCAAATCCTGTAGGAACTACTTCAAAACACCTGCCCCAAATTGAAATATGCTTATACACTGATTAGCCTTAACATTATGACCACTGAAGTGAATAACATTGAGGTGGGTTGGATATATTAGGCAGCAATGAACATTTTGTCCTCAAAGTTGATATGTTAGAAGCAGGAAAAATGGGCAAGCGTAAGGATCTGTTGCCTTTCTGTCATCTCAAGCCAGTTTTCTGACGTCTGATATTGTCAGAAACTGGGTGAACAGGTCTGGTAGGAGCCCAGGTGCAGGGGATATAAGGGGTTCCGTCTGTACCCCAGCGATGCATAATGGCTTGGGGTTGTTACAGACAGATGCAAGAAACAAACTTTTATTACAGGATGGGGCACACGACAGGTAGCAGGGCTCAAGGAACAAGTCAGGATCAAGTCAGTACCAGGTACACTGGGCCAAAGCAAAACAGTTCACTAACTTCAATGCAAAGGCCCTGACTTCAGGGCTGGGCAGCATTAAATAGGCAGGCTTGATCAGGCAACACGGTGCAGCCGTACATGATGATGGTCTGAGTGGTTCAGAGTGACAAGGGCGGCCACTAATGGTTGAGAAACAACGTGAGCAGCACAAGGTTGTGTGTATTCCAGGCTGTGAAGGGTGGAATGTTACAGACATCAACAAAGGCATTTTTGTCCACACAACTGACACACACTGAATTTTTTCTCTTTTTAGACTCTTTTTAGGATTTCCTGCAAACCCTAGCGATGGTTGTGCGTGAAAATCCCGGTAGATCAGCAGTTTCTGAAATACTCAGACCAACCCATCAGGCACCAACAACCATGCCACGTTCAAAGTCACTTAAATACCCTTTCTTCCCCATTCTGATGCTCGGTTTGAATTTCAGCAAGTTGTCTTGACCACGGTTACATGCCTAAATGCTGTGAGATTGCTGCTATGTGATTGGCTGATTAGCTATTTGTGTTAACTAGCAATTGAACAGTACCTATTAAAGTCGCCAGTGAGTGTATGTGTGTGTGTATATATATATATATATATATATATACACACACACATATATATGTATGTAGCACCATCACTGCTGTAAAATGGGTAAACAGAACATGACAAGCAATTAAGCAATGCATAACAAAGCAATTTGAATTCCAGAAGCAAGAGGTAAGATGGGCCCTGTTTTAGGAAGTTTACATCGCACAAGATAAAAAAGGGCCACTCCAGAGGACAATACCATCCAGTAAACATTGCAATGACTACATGACTAATATTAGCCTTCCTACAATGTCCTACTCAAAAAATAAATCCAACATCAAATATTACCCAGCTTTGTTATATATTGACACTCAACTCTCACATGTGTTTCAAAATCTGGCATTTACACAGCATTATTTTGAAGTGATTGGTCCATGAGCTGGGTGGATCTGAACCCAGCAACTCATGCCTTTAAGACGAAAGAATGCTGGATGTGTGAGATTCCAGCACAATATAAGAGAGA
>VKOC01024445.1:0-13150 GCA_009364415.1 Spea multiplicata | reverse complement strand
TCTCTCTCTCTCTTTGTCCCCACCCCTGTCTCTCTCTCTCTTTCTATTCGACAGGCCTAGGTACCCCGTGTGACTCTAACTCTGTGTCCTGCATGAAGGGTGTGCGTCATCTCACAGCTTTAACCTCTCGCCAGTACTGAACTGTGTCCTAGCTGCTTCTAGTAGGATTCCTGTTCACGCTACCTTGTAAATTGGGCATCTGAGCTGACACTTCTTAGAGCGTCTATTTTTTTTCTCTTTCTTTCTTAACAACCTGTACTCCTTTTAGCTTTGCCATACTGTAAGCTATCCTCAAGGAACCGTAATCTGCACATAAAACAGCGTGTTATAACGTAAAGTCACTGTAGGCAACAAATTCCAATATCCAATATCTCAAGGTCAGCAATGGCATGTTCTAGGCCTCGGAACGGATGGCGTCTGCTCTAGAACCAAGGCATGTGCTTGTTGACGGAGGCCTGTCGTTTGGTTACCATCAATGTGGTTTTCTGGATCTCTGCAGCTAACTTCTATAGGAGCTAGAGCTCTTCCAAGTCCTAACGTGACTCGCGGCAGTCGTGCTTCTCATACTAATCTCTACGTGTCTGGTGATTGTGTAAATGTCTTTCTAACTTCTAATAAACGCTGTCCCAACCGACCAATGGCTGTGTCTCTTAATACCTCGACTCTTCTTCTTTCACCCGCATTGCCCAACGCAGGCTTCTATAACCCCCGGGGGGCTGTTTCTACACCCGGGCGATGGAAGGGGGGTTGGTAAGATGATTCCATTATTAACCACACTGATGTAGGGTAAAGCAGCACCCTGCCCCCCAATAAAGTAGAATGCATTTTAAAGTATGCTAATATCTTAATATGAATAAAGCTCTAACCTAAAGTAGAAGCTGCAGCTGCTGTCCTCCATCGATTCTTGTCACCGATTGGCTGCTTGAAGCATCCAATCAGTAGAACTCGCATTAAAATCAAGCTTTCGAAGCACGATGAGAATCTTCCAATGCATTTGCGGGGGGGGGCACCATAAAAATTTAAAGGGGTCCGCAGTCTCTTCTTTTAGCTTTTAATACTCAAAAGGAATATAATATATACATAGCGTTCCCTCCACTGGATTTTAGAAAACTTCCAAAACAAATTAATAACCTTTTATTAACAACCGTTAAATATGTATATAATAATAATCTATGAATTCTGTAAACTGGCGGTAAATGGATGTGGTACATTTTTAATGCCCTATAATAACGGGATTCTAAACGTGTTTAGTATGTTTTTTGGGCCTCCTTTCCATGTTTTGGACTTTATCTGTTTTCTTGGTGAGAATTTTTTTTGTATTTGTTTTGTAGGATTAACCCCTCTTTTTCATGCCTGTAAACCCTTTTTTGTTGTAGGACGGCACCGGATCCTTAAAGCGGAGTGGTTCCTTTAGCAAACTCAGAGCTTCTATTAGGCGCAGCAGCGAGAAGCTTGTTAGAAAACTAAAAGGCGGAAGTTCACGCGATGGGGAACCAAAGAACCCGGGGTAATTATCCGTTCCCAGCGGGGCGGCTCTGTAGATTAGCACTCGAGGTGTCAGCGTGAATCGTACATAGCCTCTGCTTACTGCGTGGGAAATACATTAATTTTCAGTGTTACGTAGAGCGTGCGGAATCACAACGTACCCTCAAAAAAGGTGGTTTTGGGTTCTTGTCCCCATAAAATAGTATTCTAGCTATACAATATCTGCCCTAGCAGGAATAGTTCTCCTTTAGTCCTCCCCAGCTTCAACTGGAGAAGTTTGACTTGGTGTATGTAACACTTGAGCAATGTTTGTAACTGACGATATGGTCTGAAAATTAAGATTATAAACGTAAGATCTCATGTGCAGGTCACTGAGGTCAGGAGATCTGAACCCCTGTGATCCTGGCTTTATATGCCTGCGAGGTGCCGCCAGCGTTAAGATGTGTTTAGTAGCCATCAAAGATAGCAGAGACCTCTCCGGGCTACTAGAGGACTCGGCTGTAGCGTTTCCACGATAAGGTTCTGGAACGTTGGTGAGGTTCCAACCCGGAACGCATAGAAGCTTACAGGAGTTCTCTGCTGGACCCCGAGCTTCTAAATCCCCCGTATTTACTAAACCATAAGTACCCCGTGTGCAGTCGCTAAGATTCGGCGCAGATTACCGGCACTCAGCGATTACTGCGTTCGGAGACCGGTTGGATTGAGGAGCTTCAAGCCGTTAATGCCACTAATTGGGTCGTCTGTAAGCTTTTGTCGTTAACTCTGGTTTAAACCTGTGAAAACCTACGGGAATCATATAATATAATATCTTTCACTTTGCAATATTGTCTTAGCTAGGATATAATTCTATATGCGCACAGCCGTTCAAAAGTTTGGGGTCACAGAGCTGTTTTCATGGAAAACAAAGAATTTCTGGTTGCGACATAAACGCAAAAGGGTTTCCTAACTATCAACCCGCCCTTTTAAACTTGGATCAGCGAACACAGCGTGCCATTGGAACACAGGAGTGATGGGAGTGATAAAGGGCCGTTGGAACACAGGAATGATGGAAGTGATAAAAAAGGGAATTTCTAAGTGACCCCAAACTTTTGATCGATATTGTATGTATGTATAATGTGTGTGCATATAAATATACTTTAGCAGAAATATTGATCATAAGACGTCTTCGATGTTAATCCTGTACATTTTGCTGGTCGAAATGCTGCTTGTACTTAAAAAGGTTTTTACGTTTGCGACTCGCCTGTATAGATTGTAGATATTTATTAATAAATGAACTAAGGTTTAATCTCGATTGATTGTTTTATTCCCCCTTCCCCTTATTACAAGCATTTGGCATTTAGGTAAATGTGCAGGATGCTAATCCAAGCCGCCGCTGACCCCCTCTAATAACTGTCCGGGGTCCGTTCTGTGGAGGAGTCCGTGGATGTGCTGCTAACCTGTCTCTGTGTTTGTTCTTCGCAGGCCATGTTCTCTCCTGCATGATCCTGATACTAATGCAGGCTGCTCTGTGCTCGCGCCCCTCATTCTCATTCTTTCTTTTTAATTCTTTCGTTTTCATTCTTTCGTTCTTACGTTAAGTGTGCAAAAGGTCTCCAAAGTGAAAAGCAAATAATCCAAAGGTGGCTTTAATCAGTGCCACAGAGTAGGGTGGCGATATACAAATCAGTACTTATAACTAAGCTTCATATCTGGTTTAACAAAGCAAAGTCATATATGATAGGATTATATGTTTCTAAGTATAGGGCTGTATTCACTAAGTCGGGAGTTGGAAGGTATAAAAAATTTCAATTCAAATTACGTGTTGAGGGGGGGTCCTCCTGTACATTATATAGGACCCTCTGTGCCCGTCTTAGAGCAGAAGCTCTTGGGGTCAGCCCCTCATAATGCTGAGTCATAGACGGATGGCGTAATTTACTCTCCAGTCTGTATGCGACAGGGCTGTGTCTGTTGGCTGAGTTCCTGGGATTTGTAGTAGGTTCGTATAACCTGAACGCAAGCAGGGAGCGAGGGCAGACGCGCAGTGTATCAATGTGACTGTATTATCTGGCCCCCACGTGCCGCTCTTGAGGCGGGGGTATGAAAGCGGCTCGGGAGTGGGGGCATTGCCGGTGTCTACCTGTGAGTGATTCTCAATGGTTTGTTCCTTGCATGTCTGCTCTCCCGGTTGCAGCATGAAGCGTGCCAGTTCACTGAATGTTCTTAACACGGGTGGCAAGGCTGCCGAAGATCTCACGCAAGTAAGAAGCACTACCCTGTTTTCACCCCATCGCGTAGAACCTAGATCCGTGCTTAGATCCGGAACATGCGTGGCGCGTTAAGATAGAACTCCGACCACATGGGGGGGGGGCGCTAACCAGACGTCTTCACCGACTGATTGCGTTTAAATGTCCTGTTTGTTTGTTCTAACCCCGCATTAAAGCCCTCACCCGACTAATTCATATATGTGCTTGGCGGTGCCGTACCTACTAAATCCAGCAACCCTGTTACTGCCCCCTCCTGCGTATAGATATATGTAACATTTTGCCCCTGAAATGCAGTTCTGGGGCAAAATAAGGAGCAGCGTAAATAATACCGGCCTCGATGCGAGTTTAGTTACATTTACAAAGACACCTTATTAATATTTAATATTTTTGATGGAACTGCTTACATGTGCGATGAAACCCGAGGCTCAAGTATTGGGGCATCAGTGGGGTTGATTCACTAAACATGAGTTGTATGGAGGGCTGCGCATGCCTTAGAATGGAGCACTCTCCTGCAGTATGAGCTGCTTCCGCCCAACGCGTGAAGTTTTCATATAACTCGCTGTTAGTGAATAGACCCCATAGAGCATGGCGATTAGCCAGTTATAGCAATCTTTGTTTTTATATTATTTATTATAAATTTTAACAAATCTGTGTGTACCATAGTTATTTATTTATTATTTTTAAACAGTCCCCTGTGTAGAATAGCCATTATTGGCATTTTAATGCCCTCCTCTGGCTGGCGGAATACATTCTATACATCGTGGTAACTTTTTCTCTTTCTCCCTCCTTCCTCTATACAGGAGCGAAATAATTGTCTGACGGACTCGCGGAGTCTGAGCGCTAGTCACGCCGACCTGGCCCATTAAAGCTCGCGCAGTGATGCTCGCTAGAGTTTTATGAACGAAGACGCACTGAGACCCCCACCTAGCCTTCACCTCCAGCCGCTCTATGGAGCTTTTTACCTGTTTGAGAAACGGACCTTTCTTTCTACTTTTCTAATGAAAAGAACAAAATAGAATTATTTTTTATTAAAGTGTAATTAGGTTTTTTAATAATTTTATTTATAGGTTGTATGTAAATTGCTTATTGCACTGTCGTCTGTAGAAATGTATTATGCTGAGTAACTGTTACAGCCGCCGAGTATAAACGCCGGCTAAACAACCTATGACACGTGGAATTGGAGAAACCGCCGTTACATCATGGCGTGACCCTTGTGATGTCATCGGATTAGCTGCGTGCTGCTTTTTGTGGACGTCTGTAGTTAGACCAGTGTGTGTGGAAATACTGAGGCTTCGTCCCCTTTAGTCCCGGCCCGCCAGCGTTTAACTCTTAAAGGGAAGCTGTTATCCGCGCGCTCTCTCGTTGAGACCCTCCCTCGGTTATTAAAAGAGCAGCGACGTGTTATGTCCGTTGCAGGGATTGCTAAGCAGCGGGCGGCTCTGATACCGAGTGCCGCTGGTTTTGTTGTTGAGGCATGCACGGCGCTGCACTCTCGCATGTAACACCGTAGAGAGCGCACGTGTTTAAAGTGTTACTGTCTCTTTAAAGTCAGCGCTGTCTCGTGTAAGCTAGCGTTACGATGCGCTGCGTTACGTACTGCTCGCTGCTATCGCTTTATAATCGGACTCCTGATGTTTACAGAATTAAACCAGATTTATTACTCTTCCCAAATCATGAATATTCCTGTTCAGTGCACTAAATAATAATTAGTAGACTCTTCTGCTGGGCTGGGCATAATGGGAGTTGTAGCCAAACAACCGACGGAATGTATAACTAATGCTATAGCGCATATACAGTACACATGTTGCCCTGGGTAGTACAGGGTTAAATTCAGCGTACCGCTACCGTTAGATGCTGCTAATCTTTGTGTTTTAACCAATGCTGTGCCTGATTGACAGGATTAAGTAAATTACCACTTTAACACTTTCAGTGCCAGAGGGGGTGAGCAATGCGGTCGGCATCCCTAGTACTTAGGGCTTTATTCACTATATGCTATGAACTTGGCGGGCCCCGTATAATGTATAGGTACACCCACTGAGTTATACATTTTACAGGGCCAGCTCCGTTGCTGGAATAAAAGCAGGTTTAAGGGGCAGAAACCAAGATCACTGGAGTCCCCTTAACAATAAAATATCTGATTTAAGGAAAATATATAATTTTGGGGGGTTGTAGAGATGGGGATATTTCTGAGAATTAGGGGTTTTTTGGCGGTGGGGATATTTTTACGCGTTTACGTTAAACCCGACTGTTACAGATGGAGAGGGTGGAATGTTTTTTTCATGTGGACTGAAAAATCTTTGTAAATAGGACCTCCGGGGCTGTGTGTCGTACCCGCTGGGGTACTCTATTTATCTTATTCTGTATTTTAACGAGATGCTTTGTAATTACCGAGACTCCCCCGCATCGTAGTAAAAATCTAATAAAGATTACTGGACTGTACAGCGGACAAGTTCTTGTGTCCTAAATCTTGTGTTTAGCTCTAACTTTATTTTTCCACTGGAAAAATTTCCTGTAATATTAATGGGACTGATTTTTTGACAGAGTCTTAAAATTAATAGAAGTATGGTTTTATGTGGAATGATTGTTGTTTTAAAAAAAAGTGAAATGCAATATGGTATCGTTAATAAGTATTGGTAAATTTCAAAAATGGGAACCACCATAAAATGTGCAAGGGTTAAATAGCCCACAAAAGAGTCCATCCCAGAAATATTTTACTCAAACTTGGAAGTAAATAGAAAAAAGAGAGGGGTTGCGATTATAATCTCTAATAAACTTAAATTTATTTATCTTTCACAAAGATACACAGGGGAGATGGCAAATCCTAATTTGCAAATTAAATGATATTTTATATACTTTTGCAAACATTTACGCACCGAATAAGAACCCTTCCAAGTTTGTGATAAAATTCTATGAAAGAGTATAACGAATAAAAAAAGGTCAACTCTATATGGGAGGAGACTTCAACTGTATAATAGATCCAGAAAAAGATAAAGCTTTACCACCAACTACATCCCTAGATTTATATATATAAGAACAGAAGCAAGACAATTAAGGAAATTTACAGGAAACAAAACCTCATATGACATATGGAGGACCAAAGAAAAAGACTTCTCCTTCTTCTCCCAACCTCATATTTCCTATTCTAGGATTGACTTCATACTAACTGAATTTGACAATCTGCGATTAATGGTAAATTCTAATATAGGTCATGTGTTTGACTGCAAATATATGCGAAATCTGAATTTCTCCTGAGGAAGCCAGTATAGAACTGGCGAAACGCGTTGAGAGAGCGGATAACACTTTGAGAGAGTATCCTATACAGTGGATCTGGGACTTTGGTTCACCTGCGCTTTTGCACGCTATCACAGATAGTTGTGCCCATAACAACTGTAACCTCCCTTTCCTCAGATCGGTCAAGAAACTGCACCATTTGTGGTCTTTTTCTGTTTTTATAGATTTTAGAACATATTAAAATTCTGCTACTACCTTACTGAACCTGATGAGCCTGATTTATTCTGCCAGTTTGTGAGTGGATCTTACACCCCTTTTTTATTTTTAATTTTGTGTACATATTGCACTATTGGTGGTGTTTTTGTTTTTTCTCCCTATGTATATGCACTCCATGGTTGCCATATTGCCACTCTGCCCCTAGAAATGCCTTATGCCCTCCTATATGCCACTGTGCCCCATGATATGCCTTATGCCAGAGTGGCACATAGGGGTTAAAAGGCATATCATGGGGCAGAGTGGCATATAGGGGGTTACAAGGCATTTCTGGAGGTATATACATTATACATACACACACACATATATATACATACACACACACACACATATATATATACATACACACACACATTATATATACACACACACACATATAATTGCTAACAGCAATCACACTCCTATCAAGCCCAGGCAGCCAGTACATGCTGGAACCTGGGGACTATAGGAGTGTGATGACAGCCTCCCTATGCCATCACACACCCTTACACATCCATGCTATCATACACACTCATTCACATATTCATTCCCTTAATCACACATACTTGCTCATAAACCCTCCCCTTACCTGAACTGCAGATCTCTCAGGTGCATGCGTTTGTTTTCGCCCCTGCCATTCACATTCAGGGAGCAATGCCCTGAGACTGAGTCTCCCCTTCCAATCAACCATCAGGGTGTAGTGTATTGTATGGCCCCTCCTCCTGGTCGTCACAGGGTGGGAGGGGGCGGGTGCATACTGACACGCTACGTCCTAATGGTTGATTGGATGGGGAGGGTCCAGTATTAGAGCACTGCCCCCTGAATGTGAATGGTAGGGAGCGGAATCAAACAAACATATGCACGCCGAATTAATATGTTGGATACGGTAACTGTAGGCGGCAACCAACATCAAGTTCAGCCATGCTCCCGTGGGTCCCACGGTTGTTTGAAATCCCCCGTGGAGTACTGTGTGCCCAGGACAAAGTCTGGCCGTGATTGGGCTTTATTTACTAAACAGAGAGCTCTTTTCAGATGGTAACAGCCCCCTCCGTTACCATGGAGGGGTATTAGTGGCAGGGGTCACCCTGTATTAAAAGAACATCTTTATTCTGCCCCATAAGAGAGCAGTGAGCACCCAGAGCATGGATTGGAGAAAAGTTTCTGAATCGCTGGACCTCCCCGCGCGGAGCGCATCGTCGTTTAGTCCACCAGCGAATGGTGTCCTGTGACAGAAGCGTAAGTGTGAAGTGTGTGAAAGTAAGCCTGCACCTAAAAAACATCTCTCGTATCCGCCCATTCCTCACCCAAGAATCCACAAAAACTCTGGTTCATTCACTTATCATTTCCCGTCTAGACTACTGCAACACTCTTCTGGTTGGCATTCCACTGTCTCGACTCTCTCCTCTACAGTCTATCCTAAATGCCGCTGCTAGGCTCATCTTCCTTGCACGTCGCTCCTCTTCTGCTTCCCCCCTCTGTGAAACCCTCCACTGCCTCCCGATTACCTTTAGAATTAAATTTAAGATCCTGGTACTGACATATAAGGCCATCCACAATACTGCTCCTCCGTACATTTCTGACCTCATTAGCAAATACTCTCCTACTCGATCCCTACGTTCCTCCCATGGGCTAAGGCTCTCCTCCTCACTCGTCACCTCTTCCTTTTCCCGTCTACAAGATTTCACTCGAGCTGCCCCATATCTCTGGAATCTGCTCCCAAGGAACCTTCAGAATTCACCCTCCATCCTGACATTCAAGAAACATCTAAAAACCCACTTCTTCAGAGACGCATACCATCTTAGCTGCTAGAACATCCCTGTCATCGATACCCCCCCACAATACCTCTCACCCTTCCTCTATGCCTTATGTTTGTCACCCCATGTTCCTCTATGATTGTAAGCTGCGAGCAGGGCTTCTCTCCACAAATGTATCGTTTGTTCTTAGTCTGTCAGATTCTTGTCCTTGTCAATCCCTTGAATTGTATGTATTGTATTAAGGCGCGAAACTGTTGCGCTACATAAATAAGAGGATAATAATAATAATAAATTGTATATTATACATTATATATTATATGAGTGCAGCCGGCCCCTCTGAGTGGGGTCTGCGATCCGACTTCTTGTTGTTGGTGGTGACCCTGTTGGCCCGACAGCCGTTATCGTTGAAAATAATAATTAACGCTGTTATAGGACAAATCAGCCGTCTGGTTATGAGATTAAAATACTTTGAGTAAAATCCACTCATGTTACTTTCCTCGCTCACCCAAGACAGTTCCACATGTTTGTTAGCGTCACGCGCTTGTGCGGTTCTGCTTTGTGTGTGTGTGTGTGAGTGTACACATATGTATGTCTGTGTGTGTGTAATATATATATATATAAGTATATAGATATAATTATCGGTAGTTTCCCTAAGCTCGATGTGTTCGGCGTCAGTGGGAGAATTATTTCTGAAGGCAAAGTTGTAATTTTTACCAAAAACCCCTTTATTTGATGGAGCATTGAGAGCAGCTACGTTGTATCATAAATTGCCCTCACCTTGCCTCTTCAGCAGGTAATTGCAGTTTGATTTAGTTTAATGATTCTAAGTCAGCCCCCAGGTGAAATCCTGAGTAGTCATGTTTTAGGAGAAGTCAAACTACTGACTGAGACGCATGAGAGTTCTATATTTCATTTGCTATTCTGCCGTAAGTAATAATGATTGGGCTTATAAAATGTATGGGAAGAGAATGGGAGAGGCAGATTTTGTGTGTGTATGTAAATATATATATATTCGTGGTACATCTGGGTGACTTGGTGGCCGTCGGGGGTGCAGTTATTATTCTCGTGGTCTGTCTGTGTGACGTGGTTGCCGGGGGGGCAAAGTACTTATTCTGTGGTCTGTCTGGGTGACGTTGGTGTGCGGGGGAGGGGCAGGTTATATCTCGGGTCTGTTCGTGTGACGTGGTTTTGCCGGGGGGGGGCAGGGATTATTCCTCGGGTCTGTCTGGTGACGTGGTATCGGGGGGGGGGCTAGTTATTATTCTCGTGGGCTGTCTGTGTGACGTGGTTCCGGGGGGGGGCAGTTATTATTCCATGGTCTTCTGGGTGGACGTGGGTTGCCGGGGGGGGGCAGTTTATATTTCTCGGTGGTCTGTCTGGGTGACGTGGTTGCGGGGGGGCAGTTATTATTCTCGTGGTCCGCCTGGGTGACTTGGTTGCTATACAAGTAGCCTTTCTCTGTGGAAAGCTTGTTTTTTTCTGATAAATGATACATTGAATATATAAATGTTCCCACCAGTGACCTGTGGGATGTATATTTTGTGCTGTACACGGCGTTACTTTGTAGTGAGTGTCACACAGGCAGTCCATTTGTGGGCTGTAGGTTGCTACGAATTGTCTGCAATCTCCTTTTTGTGGCTGCTGGTATCTCAGGAGTTTTTTTCTGGGCATATCGAAGGCTTTCTGTATTTGAGAGTCTGATTTCTGAAAGATGATATATGGCGGCTGGACTGTAGATGATCGGGTTTTGGGGATGTCTGTGGTGTTTCCGGTAGGTTGGTCTATCTGTTGGTTAGCGGTTGAGTAATGTGTGGATGGACTTGTTCTTCATGTAAATGGTTATGTCTATGAATTGGATGTTTGTGTGAAAGTAGCTCAGTGTTAGGTTTCTGTTGGGATCGAAGGCATTATAGTCTTCATGGAATCTGAGGCAACCCTGCCATTCTTTATTTGCTGGAGAACTGTGTCCTAAACCGGGGTGGAATGTTGGCCCTCTGGTAGCCCCCAAAACCTCTTGCTACAGAAGTGAACCCTTTGTAGCCGGCGCTAATGACATCTGCTGCTTCCTAGTAATTCATTATAAGAATTACATTTTTAGTTGTTCCATAAAAGAGTCACGTGATTGCTGTTTTCAGACATGCGCAGTGTTCTGTGACGCGACCATTTAGATCAGCTACATCTGGGTGGAATCCTTGGGCGTTCGTTTGGAATATCTGCAACTATATTTTCCTAGAATGAAAAGTCACGCTGAGTGATCATGATTCTCACCCACCTGCCCCTGGTTCATCCATGTTGGCTAGAAAACTATCTGGTGGTCTTTAAGGACCGCTTCTTGGTAGGCCATATAGCCGTGAAGGTTTATATAGGATGCATCGAATCGTATCACCGTATCATGTTTTTATAGATTACCCCCCGGCAGTAATTTAAAGGATGTTTATTGGGGCAAAAGACTCAGGATTTTTGTGTTTTAGTGTGACTGCCAAAGATCCAATTCTTTCAAGGTCTTCTATCTGGCACCCTGTGCTTCCCTGTGGGTTTGCAGTTAAGCGAGTGCCGTGACGCTACCCCGCACGGTCACATAACATGCTCTACGTGACCCCGCTGGGTGCCGGATTCCCGATGGGTCCCTTTGTGGTTTGTTGAGCCCTTCTTTAGGGTAGTTTTTTTTTTTTGGGCAAGATTTCTGGGGATTGTATGCTTTTTTTTGTGTTTACACAGAGCGGAGGAGACGGACTTCACATGTTAACACAGTTTATAGGCTTTCCGATTTTATGGGTTCATGTAAAATGTTTAAACTTCTAGGCTCGAGGGTGACTATAGACCGAGTCATTCTATAGTTTCCCAGAAACATTCTAATGGCTCATATACAGCAGCCTGAAAAACTGTGTTTAATATTTTTTTTTGAAAATGTATTTTGTGACAATAATTTCATAAACAATCTAACGTTCATAATAATAATCGGATGGCCTTTTTGATTTAAAGCAACTTGATTTTACGTGTAGAATTAGTATTGTTATCACTATTGTTATAACGTTTTTGAAGTAAATGTAAATCATCTAATTCCGTAATAATAGTGATTCTTCTTTTTTTATAATTTACCCACTGCAGGTAACAGAAATTGTAACTGGAAGTCTTATCGTAGACAATTTGCCCAAATACTGCAAGCAGAGAGACCTCTTAAAGCCGCTATGCTGAGTGATTCTTACTCTGACGTAGAAGGACGGCTTTGGCCAGGTATGGACATTTTATACACACAGTTGTCATTATTGTTTGCGCTGTTTGCCATTTCTTAACTGCCTGAATAATTCTACATCTAAGCTTTTGCAATATTTTGTGTGTTTTGTATTAGTTTGACATCATTTAAATATTTAAGCGTTCATGATGGTTTTTACATCATTCATATATTTAAGCATTCTTTTTAATTGTTTTTGTATTGGGTTTGTATTTGTATGACATTTAAATATTTCATTTTAGCTTTCTGTTCTCCGTTTGCTTATAAAATCTACTCCGAACTGTTCTTTTTATCCCAAAATAGTGATGAAAAAAAGCATGTTTGGGTCAGATGTGTTTATAATACTGTGTATTATATATATTTCTTCCAGTCTCCATGTTATGAAACTGCATTTTGAGTGAGTATTTTATGTCTGTCTTGATATTTATATTTTTTGATATTTTTTTAAACCTGTTTTTAATCGTGTATTAGGCTTAAAAAGTTTGACAAAATGCTATTTCTTGCTTTAAAATGTTACATTTTCAATCTTTTCTATGCTTTGATGATTTCTAGCTAGAATTTGTGTTCAAGAACATATAAAAAATATATTGTGTGACTTCCTTTCGCAAACAAATGTCTAAAAGATTGACGTTTTTATACATTGAAACAACCGTTCATGTCCTAATCTAAACACAATGTGTTGACTTTTATACCCCCTACGTGTCATAGGAAAAATGGTGCTCGAGCGTCTGAATATTGTGTCTGAAACTGATTCTAATCCATGGTTTTTGAAGAAATGTAAAATGATTATGTCTAATAATCCAAGTGGTTAACGGTCATCTAATATTTGTGTTTTTACTAATCCAAGCAAATCCAAATGTTACTTTATTTTGAAAATTGTGATTTAAACAAGTTACTAATCCGCAATGTACATTTCTCAAACAGCCGCCAAATTGTATTATCTGTAAAAAAAA
>VKOC01024444.1:0-28585 GCA_009364415.1 Spea multiplicata | reverse complement strand
CTCAGCATGAAATGCCGGCACCGGGACGGAGGTAGAAGCCTCGTGGAGGAGAATGAGGGGCACGCCCCTCTCTCACCACCAAAATAAGATATTTTACATAAAATGCAAATATAAGCAGAGAAAATCTTCAGGCTGTGGGGAGCAACAGAATATGACAGCTCTGCAAATATATAATACAAACTTTGTCCTTCATTTTATTTATAAAACGCCGGCAGATTCCACAGTGCTTTGGCAATAAGTTGCAACTTTAACAACTACATGAACATACTAGTAAGAGGAGGACTTGCAAGGC
Organism: Spea multiplicata; assembly: GCA_009364415.1. Taxonomy (NCBI): domain Eukaryota; kingdom Metazoa; phylum Chordata; class Amphibia; order Anura; family Pelobatidae; genus Spea; species Spea multiplicata. The sequence continues at coordinate 28,293 of VKOC01024444.1, read as the reverse complement.
TATGCCCGTGTCTGGGAAATTCCCACAGTACGCTACCTGGGTTAGTGGCTCCATAGGGGCTTGGCTAGCCATGCATGGGACAGGGCTAGTTGTACATAAGGTTAGGGCTAGCCACGCAGACTAATGAACAGGGGTGAAAGTGGGCGGGGAATGGGTGTGGCCAAACACAGCTCTCTCTGCGTGGATGAAACTGCAAAGTGTCCCGGAGACTTGGGGAAGCAGAGCTTCCTTCGGAGACTGTGGGTCAAACCCAGATATTTTCCTGGTATGGTTTTCCCCACCCGTGCCTATCTGCCTTCTTTATCATAGATAAAGGAACAATCTAGTTTTCAAAATTGTATTTTGCAATTGGCTGTTGCTACTTTCACTTGATTTAACAGGAGTGCTACTGAGCATGTGCATGACGTGTCCTTCCAGCTGAGTGAGGAGTTAAATAACACATAAGTCTCAATATGATGGCGCTATATTAATGGATAAATAATAGTAAGAATGCTTACACAGATTTGCATGCGATAAAGTGCAATGGAGTCCATGAAAAAGACCTGCGGTGGACCTTTAAAACGAGTGCGCGGGGTGTTTGGAACTGGAAGGTTAATGGTGTGATTGTTCTTGTCATCTCTGTGTACCGGAGCGTGCCACGGTTGGTGTTCATCTTCTGGCATCTCGTAGAGGCCTTTTTCTAACCTCGCCTCTATTAACCACACACGTTTTATGAGGATAACAGATTAAAATGGGTCCAGGCTGTGACATTTACATCTTGGGTTTGTTTCAGATATGGAGATATGCGAAGCAGCATTTTGTATCTCGCTGTTGTGTAGACACAGTGTATTTACAGACATTGTGACAATAAACCATTGGCAGCTCCTTGTATCTTGTTATCTAAATCTCAGGGCTGCTCTCGGCTTTTCTGCCCTTGTGTATTTTCTTTCTTTCTTCAATAAAAAGCCCTCAGAGAATATTATATTTTTTAGCCACAAAAGCGGGAGAATGGAAATGCTTATTATGGAATCTCTATATGCTGTAAGTTTTCATGCTTGTGAAACATGAAATAAAGTGGGAAAACAATGGGGTTTATTCACTTAACTTTGAAGGACAATTTAAAGAACCAATCAGAGGCATTAAAAACTGTAATTTCCAAGCAGTTTTGAAATAACAATACTTTTAGAAAATAAATCCTGAAAGCACCAACAATATCCTTTACGGTCCCTGACATTATACTTTATATCAGCACCTCCTCGGAGTGAGCATCGGCCTCTGTGACGCCTGTCTCTTTGGGGCAGTATTTGGAGACTATCCCTGCTTAATTACAGATGTTTCTGTGATTAGTACAGATTGCGATGGGAAAGGACAATCTCTCTGATTAACTCACTTGAGCTCATGAGGGAATATAACTGCCCTGCTGGGGGTCTTTAGGAATGACGTGGGGGAAACAGTGAGCGGAATATTAGATTTCTTGCCTTTCAGCAAAGATTGAATTGTGAGCAGCGCACCCGTGGGATACATCCACCTCTATACTGATCAAATCTGCTAAAACCTACTAGAAAGGACGAGTTCTTTTTATTGTGTTATCTCTTTCCTGTGTCCTACAATGCCGTGAATTATGTAATAGTAAATGTTAAGGATGACACTTTAAAGCAGGAATAAACACTACATGCTAGTTAAGTTGGGCATTTGCTGTTTGTGTGACGTTTTTATACGTTTAGTAGAAGGTGTAGGTAAGCCATCTTAGTGGTCTGAACCATGGTTTGGCTCTGAGTGGCGCATGTTGAGTTGGACCATGGTGCAGCACATGGCTGGCTCATCTTTACACCCGTCCACATCGATGCACCGACGATCCATTGTCAGAAGGGAAAGTGAGAACTGTAAAGCTGGCTCTGCCGCGAGCGCCTTTCCCCCGCCCAGGCCAGCGTGTTCCTCGAACAATAATGCCTTCATTCTCGGCAGCCTGATCCTGACACCCCTACCTGCTCCTTAAGACCTGCTATATAGGTCTAAGCTAATTACCCAGGAGAAGATGAGCTTAAACCATTTAATAGCCAGGATAAACTGCTCGTTGTATCGTCTGGCTGACGTATATATGATCCTGGATTATGTCACACTACCAACTTCCTTCAGTATCTAGAAGAACCAACTTTGGTCGAGCTTCTACATAGAGCTGAATTATCCGTACGCAATGCATGATCAGTGAGATAAAAGGAAGACTTACAGATTTTTACTATACATTAGGCAGGGCCAACTTGATCTTTTTTGCTGAAGATGAGCACCAAGGTTGGCCACAATGCTTTGTAAAATGTTATTTCAGCTTTGCAGACAGCGTGTAGGTCAGTCTATTTCTAATTTATTTTAGGTCAATGAAGCAGTAACTGGAATTGCCAATTATCTATCTTCTCTTTCAAATTAGTAGTAATGTCTGGGTCCAATTATCTGATTCTCGGTAGCATACTTTTACTTAAAGCAAATTGAATGCTGGCTTTTTGTGATTAATTGTTATGTAATTGTCTCTACTTAGACCGGACATTTTCACCAACCAGATATTCAGGCTACATACACATTTCGTGACATGCTGATAAGAGGAGCTTTCATTCAGCTGACACCCAGATACCAAAGTTATAATGCACAGAATATAAAAGAACTGTACAGTATCTGTGGCTTGTTTTTTTTTTAAATTTATTTATATACTTTTTGTTAAATTTAATCTTTGCTGAAGCAAACATATATGTTTGGTGATCTCCTAATTCTGTATGTCCCCTTTGTTCCTGGGAATTCATTGGGTTTCCCCAGCAGTCTGCGGGTGAAGCCTGCTTCTCCATGTCTCAGTTAGTTTCTTCCTTTTCTTTCTTTCTTTTTGCCATGTCTATTCCACACCCTAGAAAGTCTGTATGCGGCTAGTTTTTCCCCCTGCTTCTTCATGAAGCCCTTTTGATTCAGTATGAACCAGAGTTTAGCTTAAAGTATAGGCAATATGCTAATTTTCCAGGGAGTTGTGATATGTTTGTTTCATCCCAATCCTAATGAGGTTAATTCAATGAAACCCCCTGTTCTAGCTAAGCTAGCAACCAGATGGCACTTGTGGCAACCTGCAAGTATCACAAGTTAAGCTCAGCAAATCCAGTGTTCTCCAAACATCCCAGGTTGTCCAAAAAACACACTCCATTAGTTTGAAGCCGTATTTCTGCTTTTCTCACTGGTGTATCTTTTAATCACAGCATATTTGAGGAGTATCGGTAAGGCTTATCAACACACATGGGAACTTCTGGGCTCCGGCTACCCGGAGCCTTTACTTGCGGGACGCAGCCAGGACTGCCCGGTCCCGCTGGTGGCAGTGGGAAACGGCCCCATTTTAAGGAAAAATGGGCGGGCATGAGGCGTGTCAACACCCCGCTCCCACGACCCTGAAGACTGGAGAAGGAGTCTTGATCCGAAGAACCGGAGAAGCAGCGCTCACCCGGCATTCTCCAGGTCAAACCCGGAGAGTTCCCAGGTATGCCATTACTATACACAACTAGTTTGAGGTAGACCCCAGTATACAGGACTGAAAAACTGATTTCATGCAATTCTGTAATAAATCCCATCAGTTTGGTTGAGTTTGATGGGCCTTATGTAGATGTTAGGGACCTCCACAGTTTGCCTGAAAACATTGCCACTAAATATTGGGTTTCATCTAAACGTCGGCATCTCCCCCTTCGTCATCAGCATATAAACATATTAAGAGCGCTGTAGACTGGGGTGACAAGCGTCTTAGCTTTAGAAATCTAATAATACTGTGAATTCATCTAATCTTCTTTCCAGTTCTTGGGAAAAAAAACAGCTTTTGTATGTTTTTCAAAACCACTAACACAGGGATTGCGATAATAATTATTGGACTCTTGTTCCAAATTTTTTTTTTTGGGTCCTCCTTTGGTCTATTAAAATGTAACACCTATACAGTAAATACCAATGACATTGAACCGTGCATAAATAGAATGTGTTATTTTACACAAATGAGTTTGACGCCAGGAGTCTGCTAATGCAGAACTGATCTGGAGCAAATAGAAATTACTCTGAATGGCCAGGGTAAACAATTTAATCACCCAAGCAACAGCTGGGTAAATAAAATCTCCAGCATGGCTCTTAGAAGTGAATGCCATCCGGAGAATATTTCATTAGTTAGGTATTGTTTCAAGCAGACAATGCGAAGCATGGCTTTATTGGGGGCTGCAAACCAGTTGTGAATAATTTTACCTTTCCCACATGTTCATTTCATGTTTTTCTGGAAATATCTTTCCTAGGACGTTCCGTAACAAGCATCTGATAAGCAGACAATGTGGACGTTAACCCATGATATTTTATAGAAGCTGTTGGTATTAACCTGCTTTTTATCTATTTAAAAAACATTGTAAAACTTGTATAGGGAGCAAAACGTATCATCCTCAGCCAGTATTCCTTCGCACAGCCCAACAGAGTATAATAAACATCACAGTAAAGACTACTACTTGAGCTGGCTATCGAGATTGGTTTGTCTGAGTCACACTAGGCATTTGAATTGGAAGTCGTGTGATGGATTGAGTGTAAATTTTAAGAGGATAAACTTAAAGCTTTCATTTAAGGTCCAGACTGGCCATCTAGCACACCCGGCAAATGCCCGCTGGGTCACTGACCAACATTGCACTATATACATACACCTGATCTGCCGCTCCAGTGGCAGATTCCATGTGTGGACACCTTCTGGATATGCCCGGTCACGCGCATGAGCATAAAAACCTTAAAGTGCCAGGGCTGCCTCATCGTTAGGTTTTCTTCCTTCTTGAAGGACTAGTCACATAAAGCAACATAAAGTTTTTAAGAAGCCATTTTATTTAGTATGGCAACAACCTATCAGTTCTTGCTTTTGTACTATATGCCAAGTAATGTGTGGATAAAGAAGAGGGACTCATCTTTGCAATTTTTTCCACAAATGGTCCCAAATATTCAGTGAAGTGGGTGGAAAGCTGTGTCTATTGTGTAAGTCTTCAAAACTCACTAAATCTCATTTTCTCTTTGCGTGCAACTAACAGGTTGATTTAAGTACCTAACTTTTTTATTAAACGTGTAATATCATTGATTAGGTTCATTTATTCGTTTATTCAAACTTCCCGGGAGACTAGCTCTTCATTCCTTCTTAACCTTGATGGACTTGGTTAAGAGATCATCACGTAGTTCTCGTTGATCATTGCTGTCCAAGGAGCGCTGAGACTGAATGAATGGGCTTCTAGAAGACCTGTCTAATTACTCTCCTTATGAGAACCGACAATCTGCCCAGCAATCAGCAAGAATGTTTGAGTTCTATTCTTATATCCTTTTGATTTTATGTTGGAATGACATTTTTCCTGCCTTTTTTATTTTATATATTTTTCATTATAATGAAATGCCTTCCCTACTGTGTTAGTTGGTTCTGTTATTCAGCATTGCACTACTTTCATATATAGGTAAACTTTTTACTTTTTTTTTTTTCTGACATATTATTGTTAATGTCACTTTGGTGGATAATGTAGTGCCTTTCTGGATTCTTTTGCATTAGAGGGTTTCACGGCAGGGCTTCCGGCTTCCATTCTGTAGGTATGCATTTGTTCTGCTGGTTTATTGGCAGCTGGGGCAAACCAAGCCACCCTTCCATCCATTACATTAACTTTTTTAAGTTACCCACCTCTGAATGCACTACAAAAAGTGACACAACAAAGTGACCTCTTTTGAGGTTGTGGAACCGACTAAGTAACTGGGAATCATAATGAAGCGCGCATGCAGAGTCTGAAGGAATATGTAGGATTAGAGTGGGAGGGCGTTTTAGAACCACATTTTACAACCTATTCTTAATGTGCTTTACTTCCTAGACTTTTATTACAGAATATAGGCAGTAGCCAAACTCATAAAATGCCTCAACTTTTGTTTATTTTGTATGAAAATAATATTTATATACAGTTTGCATACTCTTGGAGAATTGGTAATATGTGTACCAAGAATACGTGAGTGAGCAGGCAAAACCCATTTCTTTAGCATCAATGACAGCGTGCAGTCTATGAGACCCCAAATTCTTGCAGAAGGTATAGCTGCCCATTCATTATGGGAAAATGCCTTCAGGTCATACAAAGTCTTTGGTTGTCTTGCATGAACTGTGTGATTCAGATCACCCCCAGAGTGGCTCGATGATAAAATGGCCAGGAGACTGTGATGGCCACTCCAGAACCTTTACCTTTTTCTGCTGTAACCACTGGAGGGTCAACGTGGCCTTGTGCTTAGGGTCATTGTCCTGCTGAAATGTCCAAGAGCGTCCCGTGCGCAGCTTTCGTGCAGAAGAATTAAAATTCTCTTTTTCTTTGTATACAGAACAATTCTTCTGGCAGTTGTGCCTGAAATCTTTCTTGGTCTACCTGACCTTGGATTGGTATCAAGAGATCCCTCAAATTTCCACTTCAGAGTAATTGTACCGACAATTACAATAACAGTACTGACCGGAACTTTCAAGGTTTTGGATACATTTTTATATCCTTTTCCATCTTTATAAAGTTTCATTACCTTGTTACGCAGGTGTTTTCACGGTTCTTGTCTGCTCCCCATGGCTCAGTATCTGGCCTGGCCAATGCATCCACGTGAGAGCTAACAAACTCATTGACTATTTATTCACAGACGCTAATTGCAAATTAAAAAGCCACAGGTGTGGGGGATTAACCTTTAATTACCATTTTAACCTGTGTAGGTCACCTTTTGTATAACAAGGCCAAACAGTCAAGGGTATTTAAACTTTTGATCAGGGCCATTTGGGGGATATCTGTTGTTATGATTTAAAAAGGAGCCAAACAACTATGTGATAATAAATGGGTTCATATGATCACAAGCCTTAAATAAAAGACAGGTTTTTACATGGTCAGTCATATTTTTAAAATCAATGCCAACATTTCATAATTTCTGCCAGGGTATGCAAACTTTTGACCACAAATGTATATGACTGGGAACATTTATGCCTGTGAAAATGAACAGAGCACCATGCAATGAGTAGGACATTTATACCCGCGTCCCGCTTCTGTATTCCATTTTTGAGGGAATGACTATAGAAGCTTTAGTGGTCTTAATAGGCATGATCACCAAGATAAGAGTCAAAGCCCAAAGTGTCACAAACTAGGTCTGAAACATTACACTGGCACAGGTACCTGGCAGTAAGAGGTATAAATAATGTTCCATTGTTGCAAGGGTAAAATGTCGGGTTCCCCAGTACAACCTGGTGAATCCTAACGTACAGATTGCTCTATAGGGTGTGATATTAAAGGGAGTACTTAGTGTCCCATTATTATGATTTTTGCTCCCCTGCACCCCTAATCCAGATTAAATATATTTTTAATTGACTTGATCTGCTCTGCTAGAGACTGTAACTAATGCTGCTCCTGGCAATAGAAGTAGCATGTGCTACCAAGTCTAGATTCTTCATATTCCCATTAGATTTGTAGTGGTGTCTTGATAAAATATTTAGTCTTCGTGTTGGATTATCCTTCTTCAATGGGTCACTGCTTTCGAAACAATTTATCTTGGGTAGTAACTGTAGCTGATAATAATCCACATTCCTATACTTGACCCACGTAGTCTGATGTCACCCCACCCCACTCCAGTGGTTAATAATCCCTCGCCTGACTGCAGACAAGAAAATTCAATTCCAGGAAGATGAAGGAGGAAATAAATAAATAAAAGTTTTAATTAGAAAAAAAGGGCGATGAGCAGAGAAGAAATAACTTGTTCTGTGAAATCAGTAAGTCATAAAAAGGATGGAAATAATACAGTAAACTCGACCAACGCATAATCTTCTCTGCCATGGAGTTCTATTTAAATGTAAATTAAGCATGGAAAGGGTTGTCTGTTTCCTTAATAGAATTTTTGGTAGAGTAGGGCTAACGCGGGAGGTCTCCCCCCTCCTCCCTTAAAGCCCTTATTTTACGACTAAGCAGGGCACACGTTAACACATGTAGCATAACAGTTATCAGATATCATGGGCAGGCTTAAAGAAGGAGAATGCAATATGTAAGGAAAATGGGGATAGAAAGTAAAAAACAAAAAAAATATACCATGGTCTAGAATGAAAAGTAAAATAGTAAAGGGTATTTTGGGGCTGATGCGGGTATGGCTGTAAATTGACAAAATAGTGTGAAAGATGGCCCTTTTGAAATTACTCAAAAAAGGGAAAACGAGTTCTATTTTACTTCACCACAACGGTTTCTTGTTAGTCTTCAAGAAATTCTCTATTCTCCATTAGGCAGAATAAAACCTTGCAGCGAATACCTAAGCCATATAAATTGTTCTACTTAAATTTCCTTTTTAGACAGGTCCTACTTTTTTGTAAAAGTCCCTGAAACATTTCTGATATCATGCAGTTGAATGTATCTCCAAAACAGAGAAATAAAGATATATCTCATAATACGCTTACTATTAGCTGTGACGCTACTCGTCCTCTCTGGAGAAATCATGAAGGGATCGGCCACATCATCCATCTTTCTTTATCATTCTTATTGTTCAGGGCTTTTATTATTCCATTTAAAATTAAGTTCATCCAAATGCAAAATAGGGTAAAAAAAATCCACAACAAACCAACATCTATTTCTTTGAGGTGTTCAAACGTTCTTGGAAAAAAGTCAAAGGACATTATGGATATCATCATAGGATACATGTTTTATTTTAAACAGAGTTGCCAGAGTTGTTTGTGCTGTGATGGCTAGATCCTTCTCGATCGGAAAAGGTTTGGTAAGAGAAAACTGCCGATTCTCCATCTACAGTGATCTCTCAGGGCCTGCCTGTCAGGATATCCTCTTCCTCGTGGCTGCTTGTCTTCTAGGCTGCAACATGAAGGGATTGCCTCCGAAGGATGCACTGTATTGGGCATGAGATACTATGACGTTTTTGCTGTCCCCATGGGTCTCTTTAAAGGACCGGTTACGAGGGAGATTTCCCCAACTGGCCCATTGACAGGTGGTACACCAGGAGTATCTCTCAATAGAGCAATCTGCCTAGTAATATTGCAGAAGACATCCAACCCTCCTCCAGTTGGCCTAGGCTGGTATAGCTACATCTATATATGTTCTTCTGTCTTTATATGCTGTATATTATTATAGTGAGCTGTTTTAGAGGCAAAGGGGTTACATACAGATAACAATTTTGGTGCAAAGAAATAACAAGTGTTAACACCAACATTTCTTTGGTTTCTATGACGAATAGGCAACTGTAAAGGGTAATGTTGACACAAAGTTCTAAAAGCTGTGTTTCCATCTTAGCAATTATTGCTGATTAGGTACAGCTTACCATGGAGTCTATTTTTAGATTACCTAAATACTTTGGTATTCTGTATTGTTGTAAACATCAAATTGATATACACTGAAGAAAACTAAAATAATTACAATTATAAAGTTACTGTGGTTTAATCAAATAACTCTGCCTTACAATCCAATTAACAGTCCCGTCTGCCTTCCTGTTGTCAGGAGGAAGATGTAGATGATCAGACCGACGTTCCACCTGGCGCTAGACGAACATAGCATATTTTCTGCTGTCTCTGTTTTAATTGCAATAAGAAAGTTCAGATCTGTGCATGGATGACGGTGGCACTGTGCATCTTTACAACATAAAACATTTTGTTTATTACCATGTTTTTCCCAAGAGTTGAAAAACCCTTTTCAAATAATTTTAGTCTCTCTGGGTGGAAGCATTTTACAAAATGTCTATAACATAATGTCCTTGAGTTCTAGTTGCCAGTGGCATTGGATGCTGTCCTAAAGCTTTGATACACCTTCTGTGCTTTTCTTCATCTTCCTCGTCAGGGTTTTTTGGTGAAAAGGTAGATTTTCAGGGTCTCAGTCTCGGGCTGACTCCTTCCTATTTTACCCTGCTGTGGTTATATGTAGGGCTCCCAATTGTTGCTTTTGCTCCGGTAGGCTATGGTTGATATCCCTGATTTAATACAAGCGACTCTATTACAAGTGAAGGTATTCCGAATCAGGCCACAATCCATGCCCATCTTTTCCTGATTTTCGAACGCATATTGATGGTATGTGAATGGATTGGGAGTAATAAAAAAAAAAGTCATCATACACGGGACGCCTGAAGCCTCAATTTAGTGCCACTAGTCTTTTATAATAAGATATGCAAATAACACACAACCTTTACTTTTCCTCTCACTGATTTCCGGGCCTGGAAAGTTTTGTGACTACAAATTCAGGAGGGCATTGTATCTCTGGATAAGTAAAAAATAAATTGTTCTGTTTATTCCTACAGTAATTAAGTGCCAGGAAACAGATAACCAAATACACACGAGCCCTGCCACACCGATACCCAAACACACACACGCACCAGGACAGGCTCTGCCACACCTGGAGATAGCAGAGTGCCCCTCTCTCAGCGTTCTACTTCTGTCCTCAGAATTTAACCCCATCCATCTCTTTATTATTTCTCCATCAATCTTTATCCTCTCTTTCTCCATAAAACCTCCCCGCTCCCCTCCTCGATCACCATTGTAGCCGTCCTTCCTGCTTATGAGATTGGTTGTAACCGGCGTAGTGATAATTGTGTCTACAGAAAGAAATGTACATATTAAAGACCCGTAGTCTGCATGAAATGTTCTTATGACATCACATCGTATTTAGGTGTCACCTTAGTGCTGCACTGCCGAACTCATTGGTTTACAAAATAATGTAACAGACTTTTGTAGATCAGTAATGATAGACAGTAAGAGAAAAATGTAACACATTAGAATACATCAATTTTTGGTCATTTTTGTTTATTAATAGAACATTTTGGTTAGGGAACAGGATAAAGGGGGGGGGATCACAGGGAAGAATCTAAGAGGTTCCACCTCTCCCAGGTCTTTAAAGGAATATTATTCCACTTCACAAATGCAAATGCAGATGAGTTTTGCCTTGCATCTCCGTGGCTTGAACAGCCTCCTGAAGAAACTCGCCAGCTTCTCCTTAGCTGTCACTTTAGCTGGAGGTTTTTCAGCATCTAAATCCATATCCAGGCTCAGCTCTGACAGGGTCAGCATACGTATGTCGCCATCTCGGTCATATAGAGGCGTTGGTGGAGTTGGAGGAATCACAGCAAATGAATTCATCTCCAAGCTCCATTCTGAAACGGTCTTCATGTGTATGTCGCCATCTCGGTCGTATAGAGGCTCACAAGATGTTGGAGGGATCTCTGCAAATGAATTCATCTCTAAACTCCATTCTGACACGGTCTTCATGTGTATGTCGCCATCCCGATCGTATAGAGGCGTTGGAGGCATCTCTGGAAATGAATTAATCTCCAAACTCAGTTCTGACACGGTCATCATGTGTATATTGCCATCCCGATCGCATAGCCGATGAGGAGGCTCGTTGTAAAATCCTCCTTCAGCCATTGTTGATCACGGTTTGTCAATACCAGAATAAGCACAATACAACAAGTAGTCCAACTGGTAGCAGTCAACTGAATGTACCGTGCCTTGCATGCACTACCTGTTATGCTGCAGTATGTATGATGTCATAAAGTCCTAGAACTGACAAGATTTCTCCATAACAACACAATGTATCCAAAGTAAACAGTGAAATTTGTACTACAAAACTAGCCAATAATCAGCAAACTGCCACATGGGCTTTACTATCTAATCACTGGTTGTTGAGCCGATATTAGATACACAAAGTCAACTTTCAATCAGTAATAAAAATGTTTCATTTCCATGTTGAAAAAGGAAATTGATATTATGGTATATCATATACATGTGTAAATATAATATATATTATGATGTACATTATACTATATCCATGGGCGTAGGAACCACTAAAAATCTGGGGGATAATATTTTTACTGGTAGGGTATATTCTTGTTGAGTAAACTGGGAATTGTCCATGGCAAATTTTATATATATGTCTGTGGGACAGTGGGGGGCGGCTGTAGTCCTGGCAGCCCATACCCTGGGGGTTCAACCATAAAGCAAAACGTTCGACAGAAGTCCTTCTCTCTTATGTGTCTCTAAGCAACGAGCCGATCTCTTATGTACCCGGGGCATGTTTATGAAAATCTAAAACCGTTGAATGAAGAGAGGCCGTAGGTCACCTTCCAATACAACAGATCCAGAGATCACTCTTCCCCTGCACCAGGGGAAACCAACGTGAGTGCCCAGGCATCGAAAGAATTCTAGAAGACAGGGTCCTATTAATTGCTTTAAATGAACAAACAATTTACTTATGTATGTAAATAACTGCATGGCCAAACACTGCTCATAATATGTAAATAACCAGCTTTGTTGCTTTCATTATTTAGTCCTGATAATGTGTTTGCTTGGTATTGTAGCTCTGTGTGAATGAAGTGCTAGTCCCCTTCCTCCTGACCTCTGTGCAGTGTGGTGGGAGAAGATGGCTCTTCATAAATAAAACATACTAATAAGAATTCACTGATCGGACAAGTGTTTGTCAGTCAAGTGGTTCATGTATTTTCAATTCACTGGGCGAATTACCAGATATAAGATACTGAGCAGTCTCGTTTTTTCTAAGCATGCACACAGTGCTCATCCAATATGTATTACAAATAAGATAACAAGTACATAGTACTTACTCGTAGGTCAAATCAAGCGCCGGTCTCAGAGTCTTCAATGTCTCCGATGCAGTTCATATATATATTGTAGAATATATTTCTTTTTTTTTTTTTTTTAGTTATTATGCTACTCTCTAGCTCTGGAAGGCAGACAAACTATAAATCTGTTTCTCAGGATTCTCTGGGTACATTTGGGGATGTTGGGAGCTATGGCTTCTTTTAAAGTATTGATTAACACCAAAACAGTTCTGCAAAGTCACTTTATTCAAGTTCCTTTACCTGTCTCAGTCAACCAGAATCATTCAAGATGTGCAATGAATTACAATACAAAGTATTTAGGTAATCTAAAAATAGACTCCATAGTAAACTGTACCTAATCAGCAATAATTGCTAAGATGGAAACACAGAACTTTGTGCCAACATTACCTTTACAGCTGCCTATTCGTCATAGAAACCAGATGTGCAATTAATATAAAAATATAAAATCCTAATATTGTCACTACCAGATGTTAAGTCACATGGCCTCATGGTGAGAAGATGACAGAATTGAACTGGCAAAATGAAGACTCTTTCAAAACACACTATGATCACTTTAATTAATGCCGTATTGTAAGGATGATAGTTTTCTTGGTTTAGCACACATCTAACCTGTAACTACATGGAAATCTATATTACAAGGCTGTGATTATTAAGTATTGGGGGCTCAACATCTCCTGTCTCTTACCCACCCCTTCTCACCTTCAGATCCTTTCCCTTCGGAAAGAAAGAGCAGCAGACATAGGTTTAAATAATAGCGTCATTTTTATGCTGAATTTTGTCCACTCTATGTAAACCTGGAATATTTCATTCTTAGTCATTTCTGCAGCAACTGACAGCTTTTAATCCTCTCCCAAACTCTGCATGTGATGGCTGATAAGTGAGATTTCTACAGGATTCTCCAGCTCCACATCACTGAGGTCAATGAGTTCTTGGTGAGAAATCCATGAGCCTCATCTAGTGTCTGCATAGGAGTTCTCTAGTTGGGGTTTTCTTGTGCTCAATATTTCTTCCTTTGCCAGGTACAGTCTTCATAAACCATAGTGCTGATATAACATTTCTTTATTTACTTGCTGTCTTGGGGCAGCTTTTGCGAGGCTGTGTGGCCTGTGTCTCTGTGGTTATGATCCATTGAGATATAGGTATATATATATGCCCCTCTGTTCTTTACGTCTCCATATTCAACATTTGCAAATCTCTCCTTTTTGCTTTCTCATTTTCTTGTTTACTGGGCTTCACTTTACGATTTACGATATGTCCAACAAAAAAAAGAGTCCCTGGGAGCAGCCTGCTCAGAGAGCGTAAATCCACCTGACGGAGCTGTGTGTGCGCTTCCCCACTGGTAGAAGAGAAAAAAGTGCTTTGCAGCGTTTGTTGATTTATTTATAGGGTAAAGCGTGAGGATCAGGGTGAGGGGTACAGAAAGACAGCATTATTTGTAGTGTTGTCGGGAGCAGCAGGTGTGATTTACATCCACGGAAATAGGCAATGCATTGTGGGAGCCAGGCTAACCCTGCATTCTTTTTTGTTTATCTGAACAGTACTTTTTTTCAGAATTCAGTATGTAAAGCTCAAAACAGGACAGTAGACAACTTTTTGTCCAATGCTGCCGTTGGCCGGAGTTTTGGCCTTTTTATGTGCTGGTCTCTCCAGATGTCCCTCCATACAATATTTTTGACATTCCGGGTCTCCTGTGTCCAGTAGTGTTACAAAAAATCCTGCCCTCCCTGTTAGCTGTGTTGACGGCCCCAACATAGTCCTTAATGTGAGCTATGGGATCTGAAAGTGACTGATCATAGGAAACTTAGTTTTGTAATGATACGTTAACAAACACCTTGTATAATATTACATTGATATAATACTTTAGGCTTGTTTCAAATGGCCCACTTCTGAAAGGAGAACCGTAGGATCTTCGGCCCCATTTAGTATAAGGGCAAGCCCCAAGAGGGAAGTCAATTATGTAAATTTTGTCTAAAGCTAGGACTGTTTAACTGGTGGCCCGTGGCCTCCAGCAATATAAGAAACAGAGGCAAGCTGGTGGTCGACAGAGGCAAGCTGGCAGTCGGTCCAGAATTCTTGAAACAGGACCGGACGAGGGTGTGATTACTACCCTTTCTGTGAGTCCGCGGTAATATAGAGGCTACTTGTGCAGTGTGCAAGCAGCTATAAGGAAAGTGTGAATGATTGAGGTGTGATGGAATGAGGTTCTGGATCAGATAAGAACACCAATATGTTTTGAAGTGTTGCATCAGGTGCAGGTGTGGACCTCAAAGGAGCATTAATTGGTGAAGACCTCCTTCATGGACCTATGTTCTTTCCTGTAGACCATTACCTGTAGACTCTGGCGTCATTTTCCTAAGAAACAGCTTTTATCGGCTTCTAAGGAAGGCCCGGGCCAAGTACAGCAAATTATTTCCCTCTTACCCTTTTGTGCATCCCTTTTAATTGCTACCGGTTTTCCTCTTGTTGGATCCATCTTTCGTCTCTTTTCCTCCATTGTCTTAACATCTTAAGTGAAGACAGTTTCCCTCTTGCACATTTTGCCTCAACAAATAAAAACAGTTTTCTTAACTTTATAAAATAAAGTTTTATTGAAATATT
Source organism: Spea multiplicata (assembly GCA_009364415.1). Lineage (NCBI taxonomy): Eukaryota > Metazoa > Chordata > Amphibia > Anura > Pelobatidae > Spea > Spea multiplicata. Next base: position 13,107 of record VKOC01024444.1, on the reverse strand, counting down.
TCCATGTAGTTATAAGAACCCAAACACCTTAAGTGAGTATTTTTGAAGATGGCACAATGCATAGTATGTCTGTTTAACAAGTGTTTGCAGTCAGGGCTGAGAATCAATCACATTGTATTTCTTTAGCAGTTGTGGACAATAGTCATTCATCAGCTGGCCATTGACTCATTACCTGTCTCCTGAAATAATCTCCTGAAAGCTGTGGGTAACGGAACGTCTCACCCCTGCCATATGGCTGTAGCCATTCGACTATAAGCTGACTCAGCACCTTTATACCCTAAAATATAAAGATCTTTATTTTGAAAAATAAATATATTGGCCAGCCCTATCAGGAACCCTGGTCACAGTCTACACATAGTTACATATGAAATATACCCTAATCACACCAGTTAGCTTTTAACAATAAATAACCAATATGGGGCCAAATGAAACGCCAACAATAAAATTATTTTAAATACGTATGTGAATAATGTGAATAAAAATCTTCTGTCGCAAACCAGGGAAATCTTCAAAATTATGGAGTAGAGCACAGAATGCCCATATATAGCACTTATCAAAGGTTACTAGTACAGCTTGCAGTAAAAAAAAAAAAAAAAAAAAACTCTTCCAATATAAGATGAATATTTAATCCTCCAAAATGAAAATATTAAAATAGGCGTGCAAAATGGAATGGTGAGCGCACATACAGCTTCAGAATTTGCTATAGATCTTTTCCTTTTTTAAAATAAAAAGTGTGTTTAGTTACCAGGGCCGGCCCAAGACAAAATGCCGCCTGGGGCAAAGTTTAAAGTGCCGCCCCCCTATTATCTACCCTTCTCTCCTGCGCCCCCCCCCCCATTATCTACCCTTTCCCCCCCCCAGTATTTACCTTTCAGCAGTCCTGCGGTGAGTCTCCCTGCTCGGTATCGGTGCCGGCTTGTAATACTCAACATTACAAGCCGAGACCGAGCTAGAGGGCTCACAGAGGAGAGAGTGAGGGGTGCCGAGCGGGTACTGACAACTTGGTAAGATAAAACCACTCGGCGCCCCTCTCTCTTCTCTGCTTTTTTTTAAAAAAAAAAGTGCCGCCCCTTCAAAAGTGCCACCTGCAGCGGTTGCCCCACTCGGCTCCATTGTCGGGCCGGCCCAAAATTGCTACTACACTACTACAACAATAAACTACTTAAATAAAACTATTTAAATAAAGATGTTCAAAATGTATAATTAGTAGTGTGCCCTCTACCCCTTAACATAGTATAATTTACAAAGCAACCCTTATAAAGGTTAAAGCATTTAAAAATATTATCAGTACGCTTAACAAGCAGTGCACGGGGGTTTTGTATAAAGAGTAATTCTGGAGCAATGAGGTATCATCTTTTGCAGCAAAATAGCTTATTCTGAGTAACCCCTGGTACTTCAGTGACCCCAAGATATCTACTCAATGGCTTATACTTCTGGCAGGCACATATTCCGCAATGTGCTTTAAGATATGAGGTTAATGTGTGCTTTTACCTAGTACATGTAGAGAGCAGTCAGTTGAATTATATGATAAAGAAACGCATCCTCTGAATACTACATAATGTTTATTAACAGTCAACAATTCCTGTAACCACGGGTTACAGAGAATAATTTCCTATATTTGGTAGAAGGGTTGACAGTCTGTTGTATGAATTGTGGTGCCTTAGAAGGCCACAAATCCCCTGCAGTTATGGTTGGCCATGCACAGCTTGACTTTGATGTAAAATTCAAAGTGTAAATGGTAGCAGCAGTGGGATCCAGGGAATGTGTTTTTTAGTAGCAACGTCCCCCATGTCGAGTTGATCTCACAAAATAATACAACTGTGGAGAGCAAGTCAATAGGTATGGTGATCGTATGGAGATGACAGCTGTAATTAGAGGGCAATCTGGCCAAGAGAGCAGTAGAGTCAGGAAACAGGTCAGGTCCAAGGCAAGAAAAAAAGCAACAAGGCCACGTTCCCTGCTCTCTAGGTGCACAAGCCTCTCAGCTAAAGGAAATTTCACATCAGTTCACCCATACAGCATCCCATAACTGATAATTATTTATGTTATGAGTATGCAACTGTAGTAAAAAACAAAACAAAACAAATATACATAGATGTATGCACACAATTACAGCTGGTCTAACACCTAGACAAGGTGCCTATTTGGGACCACCTCCAGATCACCCACAGAACTTAAGTGATCCAGCTGGGCCCTTTACACAAACACCGGTAGTGACTCCCGAGCAAACACTTAAAAACATACATACTGTGTGTATTTGGTGGTGTATGTAGTAAGCTTGCCACCTTTTGGGGAGACATTTCATGGGCTCTCATTGGTGGTGTGTGTCTGGGCATTGTTTTGCCAGAGACAGCAAAAATGTTTGATTTAGAATAGATAAAGGAGAGGAATGAGAAAGACAAGAAGAGGGGTGAGAGAAAGGAGTGGAGAGTGGGAGGGAAAAAGAAAAGGCAGGAGAGATGAGAGAGGAAAGAAAGATAAGACAAGAGGAAAGAGAAGAGACATGAGAGAATAGGAAAGATTTAAGATGAACGAGAACAGTGCGAAGGGGGGGGGTGAGAAGAGAGTAAAGAGAGAGAACACAAAGAAAGCAGAGAAGAGAGAAATGAGGTAAGAGTGCCTAGGTTGCCTTGTGTAATTTGACAGTTTCCTTTAGTATTGAACAATCCCCTTTACTGTTTTGTTTTCCTTGCCCTAAGAGCATATACCACGTTGTGAGCCTTGAAATTAGTCCATTGTAAAAAGTTTGGGCGGTTTTGTCCTCTCTGTTTAAGTAGCATCCCTCCAGCACTGAATGAGTTTACGCTGTTTATTCTCTGTCCTGATATCCACAACAGATTTTTTTTTCTTTAAAACTTGTCTTTTCACTCATTCATTTGCACCGCCATCTAGCATATTATTTATTAGCCCTCTGAAATGGGACCAGACTGTCACTCTGGCTATTCTCTTGTTGCGTGGTTTTGGGAACTGTCAGACTTTTGTTGAAACATCCTACCCTAATCGGATGCTTTGGTTACTACATAATTATGCCACTGATGTGGATCTTAAATGCTTGTTGTCCATTTTTTTCCTGAATGCTGAATGTTTGCATCCTAGAAGCTACCACCTTCACCCTGCTGATGGTCACTGAAACACATGCCAACAAGCTTGATGACAAGAGTTCCATAATTTGGGGACATAATCAAAAAGCAAAAACTTTTACCAAATAAGATAAAACAGTAAAACAGTAAAAAACAGTAAAAGATCTGTACAAAAGTAATAGCAGAAGAAATACTGAAAGTCATCATTAGCCAGGAGCAAGATAACAGAAAATGAATCAAAACAACATGTGGTAGGTTGAATTAGAATGTGGATTGGTACTCTGTTGCCACCAGACTAGTTGAATTACCGTACAAATTCATAAAGTTGTGTGCATTAGTGAGAAATCTCACCAGGATGTTTCATTGTTACACTCCTCTTCCATAGGACTTTTTAAGTTCCTCAAGTCCTGCAAAGGGCAATAATGGGTCAGACCCGAATGTATAAAGGCAGCACAGCTTGAATCTGGAAGCTGCATTAGCTGCCATTATTGTTGCCTTATTTTAGACATCCCTCATGTACCTATGGCTCTAGCAGTAAAGGATTGTTCACTTTCCTGACTAGACACATAGAAAAGTAGATCGAGCCCATATGAGCCACCAATTTTGTGTTTCTAAACTATTTTAAATTCACATAATCTGCATAAGCTGTTGTATTTCCCTCCATGTCATGTATTATATGTTGTAAAGGTTCCATAAATAATGGCAATTATAGGTGATTATAATTTTGCACTGCAGAAGGAAAAAATATTTGATCCCCTGCTGATTTTGTACATTTGCCTACTGACAAAGACATGATCAGTAGGTTTATTTGAACAGTGAGAGACAGAGTAACAACAACAAATCCCGAATAAATGAAATAAATTATAAATTGATTTGCATTTTACTCAGTGAAATAAGTATTTGACCCCTTTGCAAAACATGACTTAGTACTTGGTGGCCAAACCCTTGTTGGCAATCAGAGGTCAGATGTTTCTTGTAGTTGGCCACCACGTTTGCACACATCTCAGCAGAGATTTAGTCCCACTCCTCTTTGTAGATCCTCTCCAAGTCATTAAGGTTTCGAGGCTGACGTTTGGCAACCCAAACCTTCATCTCCCTCCACAGATTTTCTATGGGATTAAGGTCTGGAGACTGGCTAGGCCACTCCAGAACCTTAATGTGCTTCTTTTTGAGACACTCCTTTGTTGCCTTGGCCGTGTGTTTTTGGTCATTGTCATGCGGGAATAACCATCCACGACATTTTCAGTGCCCTATCTGAGGGAAGGAGGGTCTCACCCAAGATTTGACGGTACGTGGCCCCATCCATCGTCCCTTTAATATGGTGAAGTTGTCCTGTCCCCTTTGCAGAAAAACACCCCCATATTTGATGGTGGGGATGGTGTTCTTGGGTTTACAGGCAGCATTCCTCCTCCTCCAAACACAGCGAGTTGATGCCAAATAGATTTTGGTCTCATCTGACCACAACAATCTGATTAATTGCTTCTGTGGACATGTGTCTTTCATACAGGTAACAAACTGAGAGTACCAAGTACTAAGAGAGTACTCCTAATCTCAGCTCATTACCTGTATAAAAGACACCTGGGAGCCAGGTACCTTGCTGATTGATAGGGGATCAAATACTTATTTCCCTGAGTAAAATGCAAATCAATTTATACCTTACTTGAAATGTTTTATTCTGGATTGATTAACCCAACTGTCATGTTTTTATGTCCTTTTATTATGGGGATTCATTGAATATCTGCTGAGGCTGATAGCAGAGGCTAATGCAAAAACCTTTAGGGCCACATATTACCAACAGATTTTCCATCTGGACAACAATAATGTAAGAAATAATTCAACTTTTATATATTTTTTAAATGTGTGGATATATTCGAAACAAACTGAAATGTTCAAAACGGCCTTCTCCCTTTGGTCTTTCTTAGCTGCAGTTTCAGCACATAAATTTCTACATACAAGACTGCCGGCTTCAAAATCCACTGCTGAGCCGCAACCAAGATCTTAAATGTGCGCTCTTTAAAATGATATTACAAAGCACACAGCACTTGTGTTCTCGCCTGCTAGACTGTGTAAAGAAAATTCAATTTATCAGAATCAGGCAGTTTGTCTCAAGGGGAGGATTATAAACTCAAAGGATCCTTGGACCATAAGGGGGAAAAGTTAGCTTTCTGCTCTTTCAAGAAAGGCTTCTCGTTCATAATTATGCACTGTGGATATTTTATTACAGAATTTCTAGGTTTACTCTTCGAATTTCATGTACCAACGTCTAATAATTACTCACGAGCCAAATAAAAGCTGTATAGTTTTAGATGTGCACGACACATATAGTGCACAATTTATAGGGCGACCTGGACCTGGGGCATAAATTGCAAAAGAGGCCATGCCAAGCTAGTTTGCTTTGTTGCATTCATTAGTGCTGTTGCAAAGTCACTCTGTGTTGATAAAATTATAATTTCCTAATGGATGAAGCTATGAAATGAGTGAAGTTCCACAACTGACGGTTGCCAAAGGAGAACAAATATTCCCCTGGAACATTACCTTACAGCACTACTGTGGACCATTGCAGAAGTCTCTTGGTTCTAGAACCATTTTACCAACATCCAATGACACACCAAATGTAAATGGTCTGTTTAACCTTAACATGCTAGAGAGTGTGACTCATCCAAAAGTGTTTTTTTGTAGCGGTAAATAATGCATTTTAAAGTTTTACAAAGTACTTTTCATATTAGTTATTTTTGGGGGAGGCTGCATTAGTGGAAAGTACACCAGTAGAGGTGGAATCCCTAGTGCAGAAACACAGGAGGACAAAGCCAAAGGGAGAGACTGCTTGGAGTGGTATCAGCGAAGACTAGTGGATGAGAGTGAGTCTAGCCGGGGTCTCAGACAGAAATCAAATGGCCTCGATTCTGAATCAGAATGCAGTAGGCAAAGTCATGAAGCTAGCTGGGTCAAAACCAGATTCAATATCGTCAAGCCAAATCAGAAAACAGGAGACAGGCTCAGAAGAAATAAGAGGTCACTGAAACAATGCAGGAATGTACACCAACAAAGGGTAGAGTGACGTTGAAGCCCTGACGGACATATAAGCAGTCCAGCAGGAAAACAAGGGTAGCCAAGGTTGTAAAAGTCAAGCATTACTTGGGTTCGCTGTCCCTGCCCCCTCGTTGGAGGAGCAAAGCAACTGAGAGAATATCGCGGAGAAACCTTGCGACCACAAAGGTGGCCTTTAACAATAATTATTTCCAGGAAGGCAGATGAGTAGTTGAATTTATAACTTTTAAGTAACATTTCTAGAGAATTTTCTATATGATCTACACTGCTGTTTTACTAGTGTCCATCCCCAATCACTACCATGCTTACATACCCCAAGATTCTAAGTTTCCAAATCAGGACACCTGTGTTGAAAGGTGTAACATAAGGAGCATGAACGGAGCCTCATTTGTGTCCACTTGCCCACCTTACCCAAAGAGCCACCTTGCATCGCACATTGGGAGTGATAATGGAGATCTGTGCTGCAAAAGCAAACATCTCCTTTGGTGTTACTGCTACTTGGAATGATCAAGGGAGACAGTGGGAGAGTACCCAAAAATCTGGACTGTCCCACAAAAAACAGGGTTGTTGGGGTGTGTGCATTTAGGCCATGGGATCGTAATTTGTTAAAGGGGGGTGAGTGGATCATCCATATTCATGTGTATGTATGTATGTAAGGAAACTTGTGGCCCTTGAGCTACAGTATTTAAAAGTTCTAATTATATGAAACCTGCACCCAAACCACAACAAGGCAATATGCACTCTGTTGGCAAGGTCATTCCTTTAACACCTGAAGTTTATTGTCTTAATGACATGAAGAATGCTGTAAGTGAAGAAGAATGGATTTGTTAAATAGTTAGAGAGAGGAGATAAATCAGAGCTTGCTAAAGTGTCTCCTAAACTATCAGCTAATTAAATGCCAACAAGATATCATCTTGGTCATCTACAGCCAAGTACTGAAGTGTCTTGCTGATGAAGGACCTTTCACCCCCGCAAACATGGTTGTGTTAGACATACATTTTGTGATGCACTCTTTGTGTTACTCATATGCCTGATCTGTTTTGTGTGTTTTGGATACCCCCTGATCTTTGTGTGTGTGTGTTTATCCGCAGATAATGCATTGCTAGCACCTAGATTCTCTGGGTCGTGTAATCTGCAGCTGACTCCTTCATATTCTATATGTATTTTAGCTATAAAGGAAACTCTCTTGCTGAGATATTATGAGATCCTGTTAAATACGAGCTACCATTCTGAGGGGTATTATAATAATTGGTTTGCCGTAATACTGGCCCTTTTGTAATAGCCTATTAAAATGTCTTAAAGGGAGTTCATTCCAAAAGTACTCGGGTATAACCTTAGAAAGCCTAGTAGTTCTTTGTACATTATCGTCCCCTGTCTTATTCTTCCATCTTGTACTTGTGTAACCCAGAATCTGAGAGAATGCTTCTTCTTGTAGTTGTTTCGAGAACCAATTCATGCACACGCCAGTGGTGATTTGTAATTACAGATTAATGGCGTCCCGTCTGTCATTGTGGCAGCTACGTAGCTTGCAGTCACCTACATTAGAAATGTCTCATGTCTCTTACTAAAGATTTCTTGGCTCGGAGCTTTCCTCATTCTGTTTTTGTAGGCAAGGGACCAGTGTTAACTCTTGATGCCAATGTTCAATACAGATCAAATATACGCCAGTGTATCTCGGCAGAGATTAGAGGAGCAGACGCGTTCGTTGTCTCACAGCGGTATAATGAACCTTCCTGGAGGTGAATTGAGATGTAACACACGTAGCCCCAACAGCGGCTCTAGTATAACCCTGCACCTTCAGCTCTTCCATGGAAATGTGCCCTTGACATTGTCTAACGCCTTACCCTGACCCCTGCAATGTGCTGCTCGGTGACTCGCGCACGCGGCACGCTAATCGCATTGATCGCGTGTTTCTGTATCGATGAAGGAGAAGATTGGATTCTATGTAGGCTGTGATATTATTTACTTGAGCAACTTAACAGGCTTAGCGTTGATCCACAAAGGGAACGACAAGCTCACGGCTGCATTAGCATCCCTTATCTCCATAATAAACACACAGTCATAATGAGCGTGTTTACTCGCTAAACACAGCGGAAATAGGGCTCTGTGTTGTGTAACAACTTGTTTTCTCTGCCGCTATCTGATGCGTTCAGTTCACCGAGGAGCTTTCCCTGTTGATACAATTAACACGTTTCATGCATTTCCTAGATCTGATCTGATGAGTGTTATGTTTGGCGAATCTTCGTTGGCTTCTGTATTACCCAGGGACCATGTAGATTTCTTTACTAATCACGTTTTTATTTTTGCCAAGGTAGTTTTAAAAGGCGTTCCATAAATCCCACTCCCATGACACCCAGGTTATGTGCAGTGCAGCAAAGCTAGGATTTGACAAACTTTTGAATATTTCAGAAAATGGTAAAATCCATAATTTTTTTTTTTGTTATGTGAAACTGTGCAGAAATAGCAAAGCACTTGCGGAAATACCGTTTCCTAAGGTGTATCGCTGTAGATGTGTGCGGCCAGCAAGGTTAGATGACAACGTTTTGAACCCAGAGATGCGCATTATTCTGTGACAATGGATTATCAGCAAAGCCATAAACTAAATGAGATCCCTGCCCAAGAAGAGGTTACAATCTTGACTTCGACAAAATCTCATTAGACGTTGAGCGATTGCTCTGAAGGCCAAAGCCTCTCTTCATACGAAGGCACTGATATTCTCTGACACAGCCGCATTGGAACTGGCGGTGGCAGAATGGAATTTATCAAAGGCTGCTCCTACATCCAAGAGTTAAAAGTAGAGCGTGTTTAAACACACGCCATTGTGAGCTGCTACCCCAATAATAATCAGTGATAATCACACCGTAAACAAACATCTTCTAAATATCCACAGATATCTTCAGGTTTCCAATTCAGTTTAAGCGTAATGTGTCCATAAAACTGCGTTACTGCATAGCACAATCTCTCAATAATACTCTTACTAAACTCTTTACAGAGATTGTCTACACCAGAAAGAAAGATGTAAGGAGACACGATAGGATTTTATTATTTTATTAGCCCGGGTTACTCCTCAATAAATCACATATATTGCCGTACCTTCTAAGTACTTTACAATGCATTTTTCAAAATATACAGTGCAACTCCCTATCTATGATCCTGCTTTCGTGGCACCGAAATCAATGGAAAGCAGATGTGTTCAGGGGCCACTTTAGACCCCCCAGGAATCCTGGCCGAGCCAGCGCTGGAGCCGACAGGCGGTGAGTATTTGACGTAGGCGCAGCCAGCAGAAAATGTGTTCAGCCAGGCCAAGTTAGAAAGATCTGCCAGAATCCTTTCATTCATTGCAAGCGCGAACGCACAAACTTGATAGGGCCACTCAGCTACTATCTGCAGCAAAGGGAATAACGTGCTCCTCGATTCAAAATGGAAGACTGTAGCTGACTTTTTAAATCAGATTTGAGAGCTAATAAAAATGTCCTTCTTATTGCTGATTTCTTAATATCTTGTAGATTAGTATTTGTGAAATCTACACCCAGGTATTGGTGCTTAAGGCGTGTGTGTAAGTGTGAGTAGTGTATATATGTTATATCGCGGTAGATTGTGCATGTGTTAGTATGTGGATGTTAGAGTTTGTGTTTGTTTTTCTGGATGGTGTTGGCCATAAGTGTGTGTAGGATGTTGCGCGTGTGTCAGTGGCTTAAATTCTAGGAGTTGTTATGGGTAAGCGAGGGTTAGTGCTGCAAGAAGGAAAGAGGGAGATTAATGCTATAAAATTAGTATTGTGATGTCAGAGTAAGTGTTCAGACTGTAGGGCTGCAACTATTATTTTCATAATCGATTAGTTGCCCGATTATTTTTTTTTTTTATTAATCGGATAAAAAAATGTAAATGTTTTGTTTATTTAAAACTGGGTGTTAAAAACTTTGAGAAAAATGCATTTCTTGTTTTTATTTCCCAACCTGCCCCCCTGTTATGCACATCTGAACCGAGGTGATACCAGATATGCTACACTGCCTCCCAGATATGCTTTTATACCCCCACATGTGCTCTCTAATATGCCTTATAACCCCCAGATATGCCACTCTGCCCCCCCAGACTTACCCCCTGTGCTCCTGACTTCCTGGTGTCTAGTCGGCGCAGCCGGTGAACGGCTGTGCGATGCGCGTAGACAAACCTCTGCTGCTGGCCTCCACTTTCGCTGGAGCTTCTTTGACCACAGGAAGGTCATGTGACACAGGTGCTCCCTCATAGAAGCCCCGGTGGAAGTGGAGGGCAGCAGAGGAAGATGTCTGCAAGCATCGCACAGACATTCACAGGCTGCCAAAGAGGAAGATCTGGATCTGACCTTTATTTGAGATTGGATTATAACATGAGGGGTAAATCTTAGATTTACTTAAATCGATTCAACTAATCGATAATGACATTTGTTGGCAATGATTTTCATTATCGATTATTATCGATTTTATCGATTAGTTGTTGCTGCCCTATGTTAGAGCAATTCTTTGTGTTAGTATGTGCGGGGGTTTTAGTAATGGGCCGGTGGGAATACTGTACCGAGACGCCACTGACCATATACTCACCCCTGATGTAAAGGGAAGGAAACTTGCATGAAATGGCCTAACTATAGGATGCCAAAGCTGGGGTATATAATGTGATGTGTTACTGGATGGTATTATCTCAGATGTGGCATTTAATAATTACTATGAGGTCATCCTCTGTTACAAGTTACCACATCTGATGTTCTGTTCAGCGAATGCACCCGTTAGTCTGATGTGGAACAGTATTGATAAATCAGGGCAGTTCAATAAATGTTTCTAATTTAAAAAAACGTGTCCCTTTGTAGTTTACCCACCAGCCACAGCAGCATGGAGTTTGCTTTTTTCCCTTTGATTGCGGATTATGCGTGAGACCACCCTCTGTTCTTCACTGTTATTACTAAGCTCCCTAGCACTTTTATTAACCCACGCTGTGCAAGAAGGATGTTTAACACATTTTTGTACCCCCTTCTGCATGTAAAGAGTTCTATGACAGTACTGGACTGGAGCTTTAAGATGAGTATTATTACCTGAACTGTGTCATTTTATACAAAATTGCTTACACTTAACGCCTATAGTCATTGTATAGTCTTACAATATATTCCCTGCTTGATTGCTTCCTCATGTGTAGCATGTTGTAAAGCACTAAATAGGTTGCATGATTTATGATATAATATGACCAAACCTGGAAACTTTCTAAATGAGACTCCTGAAATATTAACCCTGTAATAGCCCATTGTGAAGCTTTGGTGTAGTGACTTGCCAAATGGCTCTAATATCGGCCCTGGTGGAAACCTTGACTTGTCATTATGTAAAGATACACTTTATTGAGTCATCTGCATTCAAGCAAGAATATCAACCATAACATACCGGTAGCAAAATCACCAATTGGGAGGCTTATATATGATCACCGCAGTGTAGAATACGAAGGAGTCAATTTCAGAATATGTGACAATGTGAAACCTGAGAGTTCCCAAGGATGAATATGACTGAAGAAGAGACCTAGGTAGTCTCAAAAGCTTGCAATCGAATGCAATTTAGTTTTTTTCACCTTTGCAAATGCATGAAAGCATCCTCAGAATAAACCCCAATGCATTTGGCCACTCTCACTGTTCCCCGGCTCCTTGGCTTGCAGGAGATGCAATCGGCCTGATCTCCAGTGTGTATGCGTGCTATACTCCATGCCAGCTTGCACTTGCATGAGTCCCAGGTCTAGGTTCCAAGTAACTCGTAGAAAGTGTTCCTGTGGCTTTCAGCGGGAGCGCGTTTCACCAAAGCTGCAATGCAGTGGGCTGTCTGCTTACAGTACTTGCAATGTTTTTTTTTTTTGTATGCATTATCTGCTGGTGGGGCTGCATGAGGAACACTGGAGTACCCCTTTAACTAGGTTACAGTAAGGAACACTGATATTCTTCAACATCAACCCTTGCCGGTTGGTACCATAAAGAACCTTCCATGAGCTCGCTAAAAATATACCCGAACCATACCAATTGCCATCTCGGGCTGAGAGTCCCTCCAAAAGGAAAAATGATATATAAAAGACTTCATTTGTGGTGTGTCTTTGGGTTTATGGACTCTCAGGGTCTGATCATTTATAAGGTTGGTGCTTAGGTTGCAGAATCGACCAATGTGGACAATTAATATTTCTTGAAGTGATGGAAGTCTTAGAAGTAACTTTGCCTGCGGTGACTGATACACTCTGATCACTGTGATAATTAGTCAGCATGGTGTTTTTGCTAAGTGGCTACAGCATTTAATGTTCCATTTTCTGCAATGTTTACATTTTTCCTCGTTTACAGCCTATTAGTATGTCTGTTTTTACTATTATTGGAATTATGTCTTCTCAAATAAATGGCAACAGAAGTCCTAATGGGAAGCTGTGAGGATAAAGATGTCTGATTCTCTGATTCAGCCCTCCTCTGAGCTTTGCTTGTCTAAACTGACATGTAGTAACATCAGATCTTGCAAGGCAAATATGTTCACTGTAAAAAGAAATGCCCGTCTCGATTTGGCGGCTCGTATCCCTTGTGTACGCTGCCCTCGGTAATCACCACTCAGCTTTGCTAATAACATTTCAAGATTACAGAGTAAGGGAAAAGTTTGTTATCCGGCTTCTAATCTACTATAAGGATATGACTACTATTTGCTATTACCGTCATTTACCACTAACGCTATGAGTTATGCCATTTTATCACAGGTATCACTTAACCATGTAAATTGGCCATTAGGAAGAAGAGCAAACATATTTATTAAAAAGTAAATCACCTTTAGTGATTAGATTTGGGTTTAGATATTTTTTTTTTATCTACCCTTGGGTTCATTTTATTCTTGAATGTAAAATTTTGTTTGTATAAACCTACCAGTAAGATAAAATTTAAAATGCATTAGTGTTGGTGTGATAGGTTTGTAAGCGCTGGCAATCAGTTTTTTTCCATACAGTCTGTCTC
>VKOC01024443.1:0-35849 GCA_009364415.1 Spea multiplicata | reverse complement strand
TCACGAAGCCAAGGAAGCTCGCGCCCACGATCACCGGGGACACCCCCTTTACAGCAGATCCCGCTTGGGCTGCTTATCCTTCTTTTATAGCACTTTGAGTAAGGGTGGCTGCCGCTACATCCGGTACATTCGTGCAGGAATTTGCACACATTACCCCACAAGCATTGCCCGTCATTAAACTGCCAGCAGATGCCCTTTTTGGCAGTAACAGCCCCCGACGTGGAGGCGCCACTCCGAAATGGCTGGGAACCAGACCTAGAGGGAGTCATCACCTTCAACCACAAAGCTATCTCCTTCTGATCCCAGCGCAAAGATGGACGAACAGCCTTCCGCTGCCGAAATTGTATCCAATCCAACACCCCCATACGTCCGGTAAGCCTCACCAATGCTATCCTGATAACAAAACAAAGCTGAGCAATTTTCCGGCACCTTTTCACCAATTACGCTAGCCGATATTGCAAAAGCCTGCAACCATTTACTAAAAGTACGCGGGATAAGCCGATGTCTACGCTTTTCCTCCTTCTCAATCTTCTTGGCATCCTCACCCTTCAGCGGTTTATCCAAATTAATACGCTCTAAAGGAAGCAAGGAAAAAATCTCGATGTATTCACATTTCCAGATCTTTTCCCTCACGTCACTCTTCAGATGGGACCCCAGCGGCCCTTCATAACAGACATACACCGCACCCTTGGCAAAACGCTCAATCTCGGACTCCTTAGCCACCGACTCAACCGGAACCACGGGAGCAGCGACAGCGGACGTTTCCCCCACAGACGCCACAGAAATGGCAACTGGAACAGGGGCAGTCGCCGTCGGTGGCCTCCAACACATCCCACACCTGAGATAGCAACTGAGGACCAACAGCACCGGTAGTATGACCCGACCCACCCTCAAATAACCTAAGATACTGTCGCAAACCTTCTAACACATCCACCTGAACCTCACTCCTATCACTCCCAGCAGAACCAGCACCCACCGTTAACCCCGAAACAGCTTGTGAAGGAAGAGGAAAAAGAGAGAGGGAGAAAACAGGAAACCCCAAAGACTCACCAGGCTGGTGGGCTGTGCCACTGCCTGCCACGGCTCCCGCCGGGGTCATACATCCAGGAGCACCAGCTGCAGAGCTGGGACCAGCAACAGCATCATAATCCTGACGTCCTCGAGCGGACAGGGAGCCAAGACCCGCTGTAGAAAAATTCTGGTTCCGAGAACGGACACCAGAGTGCATCCTGCCGGGATGTACACGAGCAGGAGATGCTGAGTCACGTGACACCTGAGGATGAGAGGAAGCAGACAGAGCCTAATTTGAAACTACAATCTAGCTTGTCTGCTTCAATGTGCAAAAAGGTGTATTTCTACTTCAAATCATTATACAGACTAGGGGAGGGGTCAAGGTTTGTCCCCACAAGTAGATCTTTTTTCCCAACTACATGCTTGCAATTCCGACATACTCTATTTTTTTAGCTGAAGTCCACTAATTATGTCCACAGTATAAACATGGAGAAGTTTTAAACAATGCTACCTTTCAGTACTCCATACAAAAGATTTGGGCAAACTAAGGAATATCCATAGTAAGAGACTTACTTTATCCTTTTTCTAGAGAGCTGCTTTCATTCTCAGACCTCCCATAAAAATTGGAGATGCCTGCATAGTTATGGCCTTACCTTCAGACAAAAAATGATGCAGTCTCCATACTGAGTTTTATTCTGAGCAGGAAAGATATTCTTTAGAGTTGCCTTTGTACCAATGTAGTGAATCTAAACTTATTAATAAATCTACAGTATAACCCAACAGTTAAACAGGGGCTCTACAACAAGTGGCCTAGCAAGAACACCCCGCTCCATCTATAGAGCGTGTGCAAGGTACTTTGATACACAGACTTAAGAATCCCAGCAACATCTACTGGGACATACATAGGTTTGCACATAGAGCAGTATTAGCTATTAAACAGTCAGGAGGAAAGATGACAATGTGTTCTGTTATCATTAAATTACTATTATCCCTTTTGTCTTTATATATGATTGTTGGTATCTTTCGTCAGACTTTATAATTTATAACAGGGCTGGTAGAGCTGCACAGAATGGTCGTTAACAGATATATATTGCATTTATTGTCACGTAACACTACTGGCAACTGGCTTGTGATGCAAAACAAAATCCTGCTTTTGTGTTTACCATGGGAGGAGTCAGGCATTTAAACTTCCAATTCGTAGGTCTAGTAGACCGAACTATGATAACACAGCTAGAACACATACAAATAGCTAAAACAGTATATTCTTCTAAAACTACAACTGTTTAAAACAAATCACAATCATTTTAAAAACATATTTTAATCTTATGTTAGTAATAAACTTTAGCAAGGATTCTCCATTAAAGTTAACATCATGACTGGATTGTCCCATTTGTTAGCCCTACTGTCTATTTAATGCTAATTTGTTTTCATGAAATCTATAATTAGTATGCCACTCCTTGTTATAATTAATGCACCAGAATAGCCGACAAGGTTTATAGACATTTAAAAGAGAACTATTTTTTTGGCACCAACTATTTTGGCAGCAACGCAATGCATTTAGACATGTAAACGTGGTCAAGACAACTTGCTGAAGTTGAAACCGAGCATCAGAATGGGGAAAAGGGGGATTTAAGTGACTCTGAACGTGGCATGGTTGTTTGTGCCAGACGGGCTGGTCTGAGTATTTTAAAAACTGCTGATCTACTGGGATTTTCACGCACAACCATCTCTAAGGTTTACAGATAATGGTCCTTAAAAGAGAAAATATCCAGTGAGCGGCTGTTGTGTGGACGAAAATGCCTTGTTGATGTCAGAGGAGAATAGGCAGACTGGTTCAAGATGACAGAAAGGCAACAGTAACTTAAATAGCTACTCCTTACAACCAAGGTATGCAGAATACCATCACTGAACACACAACACATCTAACCTTGAAGCAGATGGGCTACAGCAGCAGAAGACCACACCAGGTGCCTCCCTAGTCAGCTAAGAACAGGCTCACCAAAATTGGACAATGGAAGACTGGAAGACCGTTGCCTGGCCTGATGAGTCTTGATTCCGGCTGCAACAGTCAGATGGCAGGGTCAGGCTATGGCATAAACAACATGAAAGCAAGGATCCATCCTGACTTGTATCAACAGTTCAGGCTGGTGGTGGTGGTGTAATGGTGTGGGGTACATTTTCATGGCACACTTTGGGCCCCTTAATACCAACTGAGCATCATTTAAATGCAACAGCCTACCATGGTGTTGTTGACCATGTCCATGCTTTTATGGCCACAGTGTACCCATCTTCTGATGGCTCCTTCGAGCAGGATAAAGCACCATGTCACAAAGCTCACATCATCGCAAACTGGTTTCTTGAACATGACTATGAGTTCACTGTACTCCAATGGCCTCCACAGTCACCAGATTTCAGGCCAGTAGAGCACCATTGGGATGTGGCGGAACGGGAGATTCGCATCGTGGATGTGCAGCCGACAAATCTGCAGCAACTGCATGATGCTATCATGTTCATATGGACCAAAATCTGTAAGGAATGTTTCCGGCACCTTGTAGAAAGTATGCCACGAAGAATGAAGGCAGTTCTGAAGGCAAAAGGGGATTGAAACCTCTTTAAGGAAAATCCTTCTTGATATTAGTGATTACTAGTAGTGGAATATTAATATTTACAAGAACATTTTATGTTTATAGATTTATAATACTTTATAATAAATCCTACTAATCAGATGACTTTTAAACAGCAATACTAGCTGTCCCCAGCTGTCTTATTTTTGTTATTTTGCGCTGAATACAATGTACACATAAAAAAGAATGATGAGAAGGGACATTATGCATTTCTTTAAAAGTAATTACGCCTAACTTGTTTTACGGATATAATTTGCTATTAATAAGTTATCTACTAAGAATCATCTTAGTTGTATTAGTTGTTATTAAAATTCTGCTTCGTAATGTAATTAATGAACATGCCACTTAATAATAGTTATGATTGCGTTTTATGCTTCAGTAGAACAGTCTGCGTCTGGTTACCAAAAATTATCAATCACGTTAAGAGGAATAAAGATGCATGAATTATGATTGCAGATGTACCCAGTATCTAGTGCAGAAAAAATAGTTTCCTTCTATATACATTAATTGCTACATACTGCTGCATATAGCTACATATTCAACTTTTTAATTGAAATGTTGGAAGCCATTTGGTAGCAATAAGCAAAAATGCCAGAGATTTGATGCAATCATAGGCACAAAAATGAGATAAATCAGCCTTTGATATCTAGGTAGAGAAGGGTTGACTTGCCACCACTAGACCCTGCCCCACCTTCTCAGCCGTGCCACCTGTGGCTCCACCCCATTCAACCTTTCACGAGGAGAAGGTGGGAGCAAGTTCTGCACAATCTGTCCTCAGACGTACAAACGATGAAGCACATTCTGTTATGGACCACAAGATCAAAAAAGTACATACATGAATCTCATTTGCTGGTAAATGTAATAAGCTGCAAGTTGCATTGAGAAGATAAATTGCACCCCTGTGCTTTAACTATATGGCATGAAACAGTATTTTTTAGATGGTCACAAGAAGGTGGAATCTTGGTTCCACAGTGGTAGTAACTAGATTTATGTCATGTATGCAGCCCTTAGATAAACAATTATGTATATAATCAAACAAATCATTGAGGTCATCCATAGCACTACATAGTAAAATGATCAGTTTATCCCTGTTTGACACCCTACTCTCTGCCGTTTCCTATTATACATAAACATCTCATATTTTGTTAGAAGCTAATTAAGTTGTTATCCAAGTAAATATAAGAAATATCAGTATTTTTTCTTTTTTTTTTGCTCACAGTATTTTTATAGGCCGTTTGGAAATGTTATCAAATTTATTGAGAACCAGCATTTTTTTACAGTGGCAAAGCAGAAACACGGAATGGTCCCTACCTACAAATTTCCATTTCGATAAGTCAAATGGCAACTTGGATGTGACGGCCCTGTACACAGAGCACTTAGCTGTCAAACTTATGAGCAGCTCCAAGGGATAACATTAGCCTGCCCGTTGGATGCATAATGACATGCTCATATGCGGCAATAAAAATATCTCTCACTTCTCAGACCCCCTATGTATGCTCCCCCTGAGCACAGTGAGCATAACACAATCATCTTTCCAGACACTGGCAGATGATAGTTACACAGGACATTTGTGTTATTTTTTTCAGTCTTTCTTGGCTTCAGTAATGAAACTATTATTCTAACAGTCACACTTGCCAGTTTTGTAAAGCAAGACATTTATTGTCTGTTGATTAGGACTGCTTGTACATGTGAATATTGAGGTAATAACCTGTATTTCTCAACCCCTGCAGCTACGCATTCAGAAATATTAACCCAATGTAATAAAAAATACAGATGAAGATGTCAAAAACGTAACTATATTTAATTTAGGAGAATGTTAACATCAATAATGCATTAGGCCAAAAATAATTGTAAAGAACCTTAAAGTAGCTATTTGTGTTTTTATGTATGTATGTATGCATTGAAGTTCCAGAAAGTAGCATCTGCATAATATAGGGGTGGAGAAGTCAGTGGGGCCTGGTGGTCTTTTGGGGAGAAGAGGATCAGCACCTCTATCTTCTCCCATTCCGCTGGACTGCTCTGGAGAACTATGCTATTAGCACCTCAAGAATTTAGAAACAAGCTGGAAGGGAGCAGGAAAAAAAGAGAAATTTCTCTTGATAAAGATACAATGCACTTTGCTAGGCCACCAAGAAAAGGAATCCCAGGCTGTGCAGAGCAACCACACTCTTAGCTCAAAGGGATATAGCTAGTCTGCACCCCCATAATGCCACAGCTTCCACACCTGGGAACTATCTGGGTTTATCCTGGAGTCGCTTGGTCAGTTTCCTTATTTTTCGGGCAGGGGAATGGTATTTGGTTGTACTCACACCCTACCCACTAGTGGTTCTTTGGGGCTAACCCTTTATATTTGACTAGCTTATGCATAGTTAGTCTAACTCTTTCCACCAGATGAGGGAGGGCTCTGGATACCTACCACAGGAGGGTCTCAGTTATGCCAAAATCATTTATGTACTTTCACTATTGATATATAGCCAGTGTAGTTTCAACTCTCCTACAAGCAAGTACCGTATTTCCCCATGTATAAGACGCACCTTAATTTTGGGGCCCGAAAATTACACTTGTATCATGCCCAGGTTCCAGGATGAGTGTGATGTTAGCTGTGCTGGAATCTGGGTATGCCTGGGTATGATAGGAGTGTTATTGCTGTTAGCAATCATGTATATTCAATATAGCAATCACACTCCTATCATGCACAAGCAGCCAATACATGCACATCGCTTTCAGCCTCCCTGTGCCCTGCCCCCCCTACTTACACAGCCATGCTATCACACATACATATTCATTTATTTACTCCTTCATTCCCTCATTCATGCATACTTGTTCATACACCCTCCCCCACCCTTACCTGGACTGCAGATCTTCTGGTGCCACTTATACATGGGGAAATATGGTATGTAGGAGTTGTGTGGGATTTTTGTGAGTTGCATTTTTTTTGCCATTTCCATTTTTTTGTAAACTCATAACTTCCTCCACACTAAACTCATTCAACCATGTCTTTGTGCACTGGGGCACAGTCATGCTGATAAAAAAGGCCTAACTATGCCAACTATCTTTTTAGTTATATATTTTGAATCCTATATATACACACACAAGAAAACTTTGTGGGATCTCTATACTGCTCTGTACTTCTGAAGTTAATTGTTTATACAAATCAGTTCCTTTCTTGATAATGAGCTTGTAGAATTCGTCTTAATAGAGGCAAAGTAAGGTTTCATTTCTGGTGAAATTGCTCTAATTACAGCATCCAAAATGTCCAGCTCAGAGAACCTTCTGCTCAATCCATGTTCAATTTGATGAGCTAGACTAGAAAAGGTGAGTTTGTCTTTTTGTCCAGATTCACCATTTTGCCTGATATGTTGAACTCTCTGCTCCATGGGATTGAACTAGATTATTGTTGTGTGCTAGTGTCCTGTGATGCATAATTTACTGCATTCTGTTTCTGTAGCATCCGCTTTTGCAAGGCTAACTGTAAAGTATCAATTTCTTTTTGCAATTTTTCCTGCTCTGTGATCGGTATTACTGAATTACTAGACATTTGCTTATGTGTCTGAACCACGTATTGCCCTGAAGTTGACAAATTTTGCCTTTCAGGCACAGAAGTTCTGACATACCTCCATCTTCAAATTCCTCTCGCCCATCCCTCTCTAAATGTCTCTCAATTACAAAAACAATAAATGAGCATTTTTTTACTACTGAGCTTTTCATGCTCTAAAATGTTCAGAAATTCACACAATTTCACAAGATTTTCTTTTATTTTTTATTTTCTGAGAATAAGGGTGTGCGCAGACTGAAAATATCCTTAGCAGATTGGGGTGTTACCTCAGCTTGCATGCACTTTCCTCCCTGGAGTCGTGAGCTGAATGACACTGGAGGTAGACTGTCGTCACTGGGAGCTGACCCTCACTGAATTCAACTTGCTGGGGCCTACATAAATGTAGCTCCCTCACCAGCTAATGAGGGAATAAACGTTTTTTTTTTTATAAGGGACAAACAACTGCTGCTTTGCCATAGCAATATGGCTATATCTCAGCAGCTTGGTCCCTCCCCCTGACTGACAAACACTCCCCAGGGGAAAGTAATGGAATACTTCCCAAAACAATTTTAACAGAAAGTAACTGAAAATCTCATTTAAATTACTGCATACCCATTTTTATTTTTTTTAAACCACCATATAGACGTGGTCAAGACAACTTGCTGAATTTGAAACCGAGCATCAGAATGGGGGATTTAAGCGACTGCCGATCTACTGGGATTCTCATGCACAACCATCTCAAGGGCTTACAGAGAATGGTCCGAAACATAGAAAATATCCAGTGAGTGGCAGTTGTATGGTCGGAAATGACTTGTTGAAGTCAGAGGTCAGAGGACTGGTTCAAGATGACAGACAACATTAATTTACATAACCACTTGTTACAACCAAGGTATGCAAAAAACCATCTCTGAACTCACAACACGTCAAACCTTGAAGCAGATGGGCTACAGCAGCAGAAGACCACAACGGGTGCCACTTCTGTAAGAACGGGGAAACTGAGGCTAGAATTCCCACAGGGTCACCAAAATTGGACAATGGAAGACTAGAAAAACGTTTCCTGGTCTGATGAGTCTCGATTCCAGCTGGAACATTCAGATGTCAGGGTCAGACTTTGGCATAAACAAGATGAAAGCATGGATCCATCCTGACTTGTATCAACAGTTTAGGCTGGTGGTGGTGTAATGGTGTGGGGGACATTTTCTTGGCACACTTTGGTCCCCTTAATACTGACTGAGAATCGTTTAAACTCGACAGCCTACCTGAATATTGTTGCTGACCATGTCCATTCCTTTATGACCATAGCTTACCCATCTTCTGATGGCTACTTCCAACAGGATATGCACCATTTCATAAAGCTCACATCATCTGAAACTGGTTTCTTGAACATGACAATAGGCTCACTGTACTCCACGGTCACCAGCTCACTGCAATAGAGCACCGGTGGGATTAGGTGGAACAGGAGATTCAACTGCGTGATGCCATCCTGTCCATATGGACCAAAATCCTTCCAGTACCTTGTAGCAAGTGGCTTTAAGAACAATGAAGGCAGTTCTGAAGGCTAAAGGGAGTCCAACCTGGCACTAGAAAGGTGTACCTAATAAAGTGGCCAGTATACACACAGTATGCTCAGTTATCAGTGGTTGGAGCACTGTAGGCTGATTTTCTTACTGATTTGTCAAATCATTTAAAAAAAGTGTAAAAACTGTACCATAATTAATCCTGATTACACATTTAAACTAAGTAATTGTACAAGTTAATGCAAGTTAATAGTTTTTCTCATTTCTCCTGAGTATCTCTGACAATCTCTTAGTGGCTGCAGAGCATATGTCTGTGCTTGGAATTGTTAATTAAATATAATAGGAAGGGTCTTAGCTGAATTAAGTACGAGGGTAATGGAGCTGCAAACTCAATGCCCATCTATCAAAATGTGTTAATTTCTGCTTTATATTTTAGGTTGTGGCTCTCTGTAGAGATAGTGCATCATTGCATGCTTAATGTGTGTTCACTTTCCTGCAAGTTTTCTTTTTTTTTTTGTAGAAAGACTGTTACAGAGGAAGGTAATGGACAGGAAATGGTTACAGGGACCATTCAATGTCTGGAAAAGGCTCACCAAAGAGGAATGGCTATTTTTTAGAAAAATGTGGGGTCTAAAAATTGTGTGCATCTTATACAGTGGTGGTAGATTTTTTTAATTTTTTTACTGGAAAGGAGACAGTAAAGGGGTTCAGCAGCGTCTCTTGATCCGTCGTGGCTACAAAGGAACTCAGTGGAGTCACGTGAATACACATCGCATCACATGACTCTGCTCCATTCCTGTTCCTGTTCGAGCAACGCAGAGGGAAACAGCGGCCCCCACGGAAGTCTGCGAGTGGCACCAGTAGATCTGCAGTTCAGGTAAGGTGGGGGAGTAAATGAATATATGTGTATGTGTGTGTGCGTGATAGCATGGATCCGTGTGTAAGGGGCACAGGAAAAGGGGACAGGGAGGCTGAAAGTGATGTGCATGTACTGGCTGCCTGATTGCTAACAATTGCTAGCAGCTAACATTAATCACACTCATATCATGCCCAGGCAGCCAGTACAATAACTTTATGTAATATATATATATTTTAAATTCCGGCCCCCAAAATTAAGGTGCGTCTTATACTTGGGGAAATACGGTACTTCATAAGTACTTAAATGTACATTCTTTAAAAGGTAAAAAAAAAGTAATAATAAAAGCACTAACCACTGAAATCAGTGGCAGGAAAGCACTTCCACTGAAATATATGGGAGCACTTTCTGCACATGGGGGTTTCTTCAGATGCCCCCCTCCTCCATGTTTGTTGAGCTGGAGCACTGGAGGCAAGTAGACCACGTGTCAGGAGCAATGTTGCAAATTTTTGAGCAACTGTTCCAAATAATCAGGTTCCCTAAGCCCCTATTGTGATGATAGGATATCTAGTTGCCAAATGTCTAATAGTTAGTCTTACAGAGCATTAAAGTAAGTCATTAGTGCTTGGAAACTTTTTCACTACTCACCTATGTGTTACAGATGTAGTCCTTTCATAATGATCAGTGATGACTCCATGACAGCAGTTCTGCACTCAATACAGTGACCTAAAAGTCACAAGGCTTGGCCATGGACATTATTCCAACACTCCCTTACAGCATCCCATATTATATCTAGAGACGTCACAATATGTTTTCTCTTTTCAAATGTTCCCAAAGATGTTCAATGAGATTGAGCTCCAATGATAATGGTGGGAGAGCCATGCAAATTAGCGTTCCTGGAACAGCTTCAGCGGGTGCTGGAAAATGATTGCCCTTACACACAACTTTGAGCCACAAGGGATAGCATGCCTGTTCACACTACACAGGTATTTCTCTTTGGTTAAAGTGTAATTGACCAAACTCCAGTATAAGAAAGCATCTGAATTATCAACTGACTAATGTTTTACTAATTTTTAATAAACAATCAAAATAATTTGGTGATGGTTTGGACCATTATATATGGTCATATTATGTTAGCCACTTAACATGCACAATTAATGGCAAATATGCCAAGATCAAAAAATTCTGAAGAGATGCTTCAGGCTCATATTTTAACAATTCCAAAGCCACAGACAACTGTGCTAGCTACTACCGACCAATCTCTTTATTAAATATTTACATAAAGATATACATGAAATTATTCGCAAAACAGAATATCACCCTTTTTTGCCTAGTGGTGCAGACTAATCAAGTAGATTGTGCTAAACACAGACAAGCTTCAGACAACACGAGAAAGGTCCTAAACATCCTACAGCTGGCAAGGACTACATAGTCCCTGCTAGTTTCTGGCATTGTTGAAAAGCCCTTTAGAGGCTGCATTGGGGGTATCTCTGTGCAGTACTGAGGATATTCAATTTCCCTTAAGAACTGAACAGGGTCTTTATGGTCTTGTACCAAAACCACAAGCCAGGGTATTATATGCAGGGTTTAACTCAGTCCCGTTGGATATTGGTAACGTCACAAGACAGGGTTGCCCACTGTCACTCCTACTATACGAAGTGGGCTTGGAACCCCTGGCTATTTCCCCTGGATGAAGGTGGATTAACTAGACAAACGGCTGTATCAACTGAAATGGGAGTGGGATATAGATAAGAGGATTGGGACCACACATTGCATAGTATAGCAAAGATATCTAGATGCACAAATCATACCAAACGCTAGGGGGCTACTGGTACTGAAGCCCTGAAGCTTAACTCTTTTTACAATAATAATTATATATTATTAAAATGTGTATAAAATATTATAGACACTAAAAAACTTTGTGAATGCAAGCACAATGACAAAAAGGACAAGTTTGTTATCACCATTAATCATAACGAATGAGTGGTACCTGT
Organism: Spea multiplicata; assembly: GCA_009364415.1. NCBI lineage: Eukaryota > Metazoa > Chordata > Amphibia > Anura > Pelobatidae > Spea > Spea multiplicata. The sequence continues at coordinate 24,312 of VKOC01024443.1, read as the reverse complement.
CAGTGTGAGAGGGGAAGGTGATGCACAGGTCCTAAAACCTCAATGCATCATAGAATCCAATAAAAACATGGGGGCTGTAGACCATTTTGACCAGTGTCTACAGCCATACCTGGTGTTGCGCAAGCCCAAGACCTGTAAAAGAGGTAGCCATCTACCAAACGCAGGTTGCCATGTATCCCGAGGTATATCCCCTTTGAGGATGCCACACAAAAGTTTAAGACAAAAATGTCTTGCGTCTTACCTACAAAAATGTCCTCGACAGCTACCAGTTATTTTTAGGGGACAGCTAATTTACACTATTATACAGGCTGTACACTACTTTACATTGTAGCAGAGTTATATATATATATATATACACAAATACTCCTAATGTAATACTCTGGGTTGCCTTCTTTACAAAGATATATACTTTTATGGGAACATTCTCCTAGGGGGCTGCCAAGCTGTTTCATAGATAACATAGGCCTAGCAAAGCACCCGGATTCAATATGCTGGCATGTTCCAATTTGTGCCCTGTAATATCCATAAAACCCCAAACCCTATGCATGTGGGGTATTTCTGTAATTCAACAATTAACACATAGCTTGTGCAAAAAAATTCTAAACAACACAGAAGTGTTGGTTTAAAAAAAAAAGCACAGGAAATTATTGGTACAGCTGACTTTGGCAAAATAATGATTGGTGGCCAAATAGATTTGTGAAAAGTGTCCAAATTCTCCTGATAAGATACTCTGGGTTGTCTGCTTTTCCTGGAATATATACTTTTATCGGGATATTTTAAATAAGGAGAATATTAAAAAGGCCCACTACAGCATTTTTTATTTGATTATAAGACAACCTCGAATATAAGATAAGGGTTATTTTACAGAGCATTTGCTCTGAAAAAACCCTCGTCTTATAATCGAGCAAATGCTGTAATTAGTAGACGTGTACATTCGTACACGAAAACGAACACAAAGGGCGTGTTTTCGTTGTTCAGCCCGAATACCGAAGAAACGAACATGGCGGCGTTAAAAAGTATACGAAGACACACAACAAGAAGAATCTTGTCAGGACATCTGAATTGATACATTTTTGGGGTATTTTGGGGCAAATGATTCAGAGGGCAAAATACATTAAAAAAATATTTTCTTTTTTCCTCGCAGTTTATAGTTTATACGCAATTACTCATCTAAAATTTCAGCTAATGATGTAAGTAACATATACAATTTGTTTACTTTACATGGGTACACTATTCACTAGAATAGAAATGATAGTCGAACCGTCATATGTAAAAAATTGCCAAGTAGCTCCAGGACTTAAGGGACCAAAAAACCCTGTGACTGAAGAGGTTAAAAGCAGAATCTGATTTATTTTTCAAGTTAGCCCAAATTGATCTTACAAAGTAAGAAAAAAAAAAACCTAATTTCAACTCATTGTTTGAAGATTTTATTTTTGCTTTGGTAATAAATAATTCAATTGGTAATGCTCAATATAAGGATAAATATAAATACAATCTAAATTTAAAACAAACCTGATATATAAATATGTATAAATATTTGTTTGAAATTTGGCTATTCCATTTTCTTACTCTTTCTCAATTAAGTAGGAGTTCCGTTGTGAAAGCTGTAAACATTATCTATTAACAGCTAAATTAGGTTTTAGCTGGCTTTTACAAACAAACTATTACACAGACGATTACAGTTTTGACAGTCCCCAAAGGTGCACACTGGACTCCCAGTATGTTCTCACCATCCTACAAGTTTTCCCTTCAATGTCCTAACAGCGTTCCAGATGGCAGATGCTGACAGCAAGGGTGACTGTGTCACTTGCCTTGAAATATCTTGCATGTCTGCAGGAGGCTTACTTTTCAGACGTGAACACAGGGAGATGTTCTTTAGGAACGATTGTTACAAAACAGAGGCCAATTCAAGGTCACACTTTGTCTCCGTAACATCAAAAGAGCGCTGTGTTACTACAGAATGAAACAGGATTTTTATTGTCTGGGACATACTAGAAAGGGGCATCCAGCTTCGCTTGGCACCAGCATACGGTTTTTCTCACAGTGAGTAGACAAGACAAGGCAGAGATAATTACCTATAGAATCAGTTAGTCCTGAGTAGTTGGTAATACATAAAAATACCCCAAAGTGGTGAAAGATTTGACATTCATATATAAATGGTTGTAGTGCTGCCTATAGTGTGTCTTTTTCAATATGCATCTCTCCCCTGATTGCTGACTTCTATAAATTTGGAGAAAAGACGTACATACAATTGCTCAATGTAAAATCAACTAGTGGTACATTTTCTTTTTAAATCATGAAAATGTTTGTTAAATATTTTAGAGTATGAGAGTTAACCCCTTTGTGACAAAAGCTGTTTTAACATTTCCGCAGTGCTTGTGTTTAGCTGTAATTTTCTTCTTTCTCATTTACTGTACGCACACAAGTCATATACTGTTTCATGAGAAGGCTTTCTGTAGATACCATTATTTTGATTGTATCATATAATTTTCTTTAAAAAACATATAAAATATGGGAAAAAATTAGGGATTAATCTAGCTTTGGTGTAGAATGAATCTAAATTTTATTTAAGACAGGATGGAGATCGAGGCCGGAACCTTAAACAGCAGAAGGACGACCTGAAAGAACAAGCACAACATGACAGTACCAGGCAAAACACGAACATATCATAGCCACAAAAAAAAACTGGTCATAAGACAAAAACGCATCAAAAAACTATTAAGACATAGCAATAATAATAATAGAAATAGAGGAGGGACGAAACCAAACAAGGGAAAATACTCGCCTCCTGTCTTTTATAAAATTTAGATTAATCCCTCATTTTATAGCAAGACAGGAGGCTTCATATTTTGCACTTTTAACACCACCTTACCAGTGCAAACGCAGAAATAAAAGGTCTGAAACGTGGATTACCGAGCGGGTAAGCAAAACCGAGTGAGACTCGGATGTCCGAGACCCGCCGAAACGAAATGAGGCACAAGAGAAGCGTAGTATTAGTTGACAGCTGCCGAAAGGATGGACGATTGTTATCTGGCCAACGCTCCAAGAAAATAAGAACTTGAGAGACGTCCCAAAACGCATTACGAGCGGTTGGAGGCCTAGAAGATTGAATACCATGAAGGAGGCGGCAAACCGAGGGATCCTTCCCGACCCAAAGGCCCTGCGCATATATAAAATTACTATATCAATCTAAACAAACTAACCCTGGTACAGGCATACAGCTGTGATAAATTATTTGTTGAAGCCACTGACGTTCCCCTGCTAGCATGGTGGCTACAAAACCTGCCTTATCAACGGGGCACCAGGCAGCCTTTATGGCTGTAGACACAAGGTGAGGACACTAAACACCTGCAGAAAAACCCTACCTGTAGAACGATGTGACACGCAAAGTTGAGCTTACCACAGCAGCACAATTTCAGGTTAAACATAAATAAATGAAAAGTTATGTATTATGGTAAAAATAATAAAAATGCAACCTATTCTATAAATGGAATACCCTTCGGGGGAAAAGTACCAATGAGAATGACTTAGGAATAATGGTAGACAATAGACTTGACAGCAGTGCACAATGCCATCAAGCAGCTGCAAGGGCCAACAAGGTTTTGGCATGCATAAAAAAAGAGGTCCTTAAAAGGACAATATGGAACCAGAAAAAGTGTAAAGGACTGCTACAAAATTAATAAGGGGATTGGGAGATACTAGTTATGAAGAGAGACTGGAAAAAAAGGTGTTTTAGAGGAGATATAATATTTTATAAATATATGCAATGCCAATTTAAAGAGCTTTTCAGTGACCTGTTCATTAACAGAAATGTACAAAGAACAAGTGGTCACCCTCTGAGACTGAAGGAGCGGAGATTTCATAGACAAAGGAAGGGATTCCTTACAGTAAGGACAATAAAAGGTATGTAATTCACTGCCTAGGGAGGCAAATATATTATCATTATCAAATACATTAGATGCCTTCAAAAGGGGTCTGGATATTTGTTTAGAAAGGCATGACATACAGGGCTTTAAATAGAATGAATATTTCAGAGCTTCTTGGTCCAAGGAGAGATCTGATTGTCTTTTGGATTCAAGAAGGCTCATGAGTGCTGTGTCCTACAGCTACCAAAAGAGATACAACATCTGTTGGTAACACTTCTTGACTACAACATGGCTGAATCTCCAGGTAACCCATGTACATTCAATATATAGTATGAGTGTCCAGTGTCTATGTACAATGCCACAGAGGATTGTTCCTGGCCTGACTGTTTTATTGACTCAGACTATACAGAGGACACGATACAGTTATATGGGCTGTGGGGCAGTAACAAAGGATTTTTTCTTGTTACCAGTGTAGGGCTGTTCAGATGGGAAGAAGGAAGTGGCATCAATTTGAGAGAGATAGAGTGAGTCCCCACAGACAAATTCTTCCCGGTTGATGTGGTAGGCATTTCCCTGACTGTTGACATTGCACCTCTATTAACTGAACTTCCCGACTACATCACCCACTGACCCTGGGTTTATTGACTTACACCATACAGGGCAATTCTTAAATCAGACGCTAACCCTGTCTTTGTCAAACAGTACCCGTTGTCTATCGACAAGGAAAAAGGTATAGAACTACTCATACAGGAACTTTTATACAAGCATTATCTCACCCATTACATCTTCTTGGAACATACCCATCAATCCAATTCCTAAGTCAGGAAAGGCTGACTTAGGAAAGAGTACAGGTTCACACAGGATTTGAGGGCAGTTAACTCACAAGTTTGGTACCAGATCTCAACTCATTACTGACAGCCATCCCTTCAGAGGCCACTTGTTTTACTGTAATTGATTTATGCAGTGCTTTTTTCAGCAAACCGGTAGACCTTGAGACTCGACCTATATTTGCTTTCACATATAAAGGGAGTCAAAATACGTGGAACAGATAACCTCAAGGATATAACTCCCCAATGGCCTTCTCAATTGTGATACGCCAAACCCTGTTGCCATGGACACCCACTTGTGGTTCTGTATTGCTCCAATATGTAGATGATCTTCTCCTCTGCAGTTCTGATGACAAGTCATGCCTCAAAGACTCTCTCTCTTTATTACACCTATCTATACAAGGTGGGTCACAGGGTATCCCTGAAAAGCTGCAATTTTGCCAACAATCTGTTTCCAGTTCTCCCACAGACAGAGAGTCCTGACTTAAGTTCAAACTAGTCTACATCTTCCACACCCACATAATAAAGCAGCAATGCTCTCATTTCTCGACATGGTGATCTACTGCAGACAATGGATAACTGACTGTTCCTACTACAATCACATTCTTCGGGCTACAACATTGCAAAAAGCCCCTAACAAAATACAATGGACCACTGGACTAACCAAAGCCTATGAGGCACTAAAAACTGTACTCACCTCCAGCATTAAGTCTGCCAAACCACAACAAGCCATTTCCACCTCTATTGTACAGAGAGTGGTGAAACAGCATCTGCTGTCCTGGCACAGGGTCATGGTTCAGTCTAAGGTAGGTTGACTTTTGTTCAAAAGTACTCCCAGTGGTCATCCAGGGTATGTCAGCTTGTTTGAGAGTGTGGCCATGATGGTTGAAGTCTCACAAACCATTGTTTTATCTCACCAACTGACTTTACACACCTCACACCAAGTTATTCAGGTTCTCAATAACCTTACCACACAACACATGACTGCACAACATAGGTCAGGATATGAGATTATTGTTACCACCACACAGGGCCTCGAGATTAAGTATGCACCTCCTACAGCAGGCCCTGCAATACTACTCTCCAAATTCATCTCCTCTCATCTTCCCCCCATGGCAGAGTATAACTGTCTTGTGACCATCCAACAAGACGTGTTTCCCCGACAGGATACGCCGGATGGATCATGTAGTAGACCCAGTGATGGTGTTTACTACACAGTGATCCAACTTTCAGATCGTGTGCTTATGGCTCACTCTGTCCCATTTGTTTCCGCATATATAAAATTACTATATCAATCTAAACAAACTAACCCTGGTACAGGCATACAGCTGTGATAAATTATTTGTTGAAGCCACTGACGTTCCCCTGCTAGCATGGTGGCTACAAAACCTGCCTTATCAACGGGGCACCAGGCAGCCTTTATGGCTGTAGACACAAGGTGAGGACACTAAACACCTGCAGAAAAACCCTACCTGTAGAACGATGTGACACGCAAAGTTGAGCTTACCACAGCAGCACAATTTCAGGTTAAACATAAATAAATGAAAAGTTATGTATTATGGTAAAAATAATAAAAATGCAACCTATTCTATAAATGGAATACCCTTCGGGGGAAAAGTACCAATGAGAATGACTTAGGAATAATGGTAGACAATAGACTTGACAGCAGTGCACAATGCCATCAAGCAGCTGCAAGGGCCAACAAGGTTTTGGCATGCATAAAAAAAGAGGTCCTTAAAAGGACAATATGGAACCAGAAAAAGTGTAAAGGACTGCTACAAAATTAATAAGGGGATTGGGAGATACTAGTTATGAAGAGAGACTGGAAAAAAAGGTGTTTTAGAGGAGATATAATATTTTATAAATATATGCAATGCCAATTTAAAGAGCTTTTCAGTGACCTGTTCATTAACAGAAATGTACAAAGAACAAGTGGTCACCCTCTGAGACTGAAGGAGCGGAGATTTCATAGACAAAGGAAGGGATTCCTTACAGTAAGGACAATAAAAGGTATGTAATTCACTGCCTAGGGAGGCAAATATATTATCATTATCAAATACATTAGATGCCTTCAAAAGGGGTCTGGATATTTGTTTAGAAAGGCATGACATACAGGGCTTTAAATAGAATGAATATTTCAGAGCTTCTTGGTCCAAGGAGAGATCTGATTGTCTTTTGGATTCAAGAAGGCTCATGAGTGCTATGTCCTACAGCTACCACAAGAGATACAACATCTGTTGGTAATACTTCCTGACTACAACATGGCTGAATCCCCAGGTAACCCATGTACATTCAATATATAGTATGAGTGTCCAGTGTCTATGTACAATGCCACAGAGGATTGTTCCTGGCCTGACTGTTTTATTGACTCAGACTATACAGAGGACACGATACAGTTATATGGGCTGTGGGGCAGTAACAAAGGATTTTTTCTTGTTACCAGTGTAGGGCTGTTCAGATGGGAAGAAGGAAGTGGCATCAATTTGAGAGAGATAGAGTGAGTCCCCACAGACAAATTCTTCCCGGTTGATGTGGTAGGCATTTCCCTGACTGTTGACATTGCACCTCTATTAACTGAACTTCCCGACTACATCACCCACTGACCCTGGGTTTATTGACTTACACCATACAGGGCAATTCTTAAATCAGACGCTAACCCTGTCTTTGTCAAACAGTACCCGTTGTCTATCGACAAGGAAAAAGGTATAGAACTACTCATACAGGAACTTTTATACAAGCATTATCTCACCCATTACATCTTCTTGGAACATACCCATCAATCCAATTCCTAAGTCAGGAAAGGCTGACTTAGGAAAGAGTACAGGTTCACACAGGATTTGAGGGCAGTTAACTCACAAGTTTGGTACCAGATCTCAACTCATTACTGACAGCCATCCCTTCAGAGGCCACTTGTTTTACTGTAATTGATTTATGCAGTGCTTTTTTCAGCATACCGGTAGACCTTGAGTTTCGAGCTATATTTGCTTTCACATATAAAGGGAGTCAAAATACGTGGAACAGATAACCTCAAGGATATGATAACACCCCAATGGCCTTCTCAATTGTGGTACGCCAAACCCTGTTGCCATGGACACCCACTTGTGGTTCTGTATTGCTCCAATATGTAGATGATCTTCTCCTCTGCAGTTCTGATGACAAGTCATGCCTCAAAGACTCTCTCTCTTTATTGCACCATCTATACAAGGTGGGTCACAGGGTATCCCTGAAAAGCTGCAATTTTGCCAACAATCTGTTTCCAGTTCTCCCACAGACAGAGAGTCCTGACTCAAGTTCAAACTAGTCTACATCTTCCACACCCACATAATAAAGCAGCAATGCTCTCATTTCTCGACATGGTGATCTACTGCAGACAATGGATAACTGACTGTTCCTACTACAATCACATTCTTCGGGCTACAACATTGCAAAAAGCCCCTAACAAAATACAATGGACCACTGGACTAACCAAAGCCTATGAGGCACTAAAAACTGTACTCACCTCCAGCATTAAGTCTGCCAAACCACAACAAGCCATTTCCACCTCTATTGTACAGAGAGTGGTGAAACAGCATCTGCTGTCCTGGCACAGGGTCATGGTTCAGGCTAAGGTAGGTTGACTTTTGTTCAAAAGTACTCCCAGTGGTCATCCAGGGTATGTCAGCTTGTTTGAGAGTGTGGCCATGATGGTTGAAGTCTCACAAACCATTGTTTTATCTCACCAACTGACTCTACACACATCACACCAAGTTATTCAGGTTCTCAATAACCTTACCACACAACACATGACTGCACAACATAGGTCAGGATATGAGATTATTCTTACCACCACACAGGGCCTCGAGATTAAGTATGCACCTCTTACAGCAGGCCCTGCAATACTACTCTCCAAATTAATCTCCTCTCATCTTCCCCCCATGGCAGAGTATAACTGTCTAGTGACCATCCAACAAGACGTGTCTCCCCGACAGGATACGCCTCTGACTGAAGGTGACAGTTTTTGTAGATGGATCATGTATTAGACCCAGTGATGGTGTTTACTACACAGTGATCCAACTTTGAGATTGTGTGCTTATGGCTCACTCTGTCCCATTTGTTTCTGCACAGTCTGCTGAATTTATTGCCCTTACACAGGCCTGCATTCTTTTCACGGACCAACCTGTTACCATCTACACAGCCACAGCCATTTTGCTTCCCTCAGCGAAACTTGGGTTTTTTGCCTTCTTTTGGATCAACAAACAAATTAACAGATAGAGGAAAGGCTGAACTTGATGGACGCATGTATTTTTTCAGCCTATATAACAATGTAACTGTGGTGGGGATTAGTTAATGGGGAATTCGATATGGTTAGGTACAAGTTAAAACACTTTAAGGTTAAGAAAACTTCACTTATACTAGCTGCGTATAATTTATGTATCTGTAAAACCGCGAATATATTTTTTACATTTTATTGTGACTGCTTACATATATATGAATATAGTTGTAAGAAAGGTCCTACTTGGCCCCAAAAATACATACAATTTGTGTAAGTTCGCTAACTGAGAAAGTGAAAAGTAACAGTTAAAAAAAGAAAGCAAAATGTGTTGTTTTGCTCTGTTTCTGTAGCGTAAAATAGCCCTGGTCTTTAGGGGTTAATTAACCGGAAAGGTATTAAAAACAACCCCAAAAACACCACTATGCCTGTATTGTATGTAAATATAACACCACATAGGTGTATATGCTACCCTTAATTCAGACCATTCTTCAAATTAAATTGTTACATTTTAAGGTGCACCAAACATGAAACAAAAATACTATATCTGAAGTAGGCCATGGAATAAGGTAAATACATATAGCACTGCAAAATCGTGTTATGGTATGTAGCAAGGTGCCTCGTATTATAGGGAGTGAAAATTATAGGACATTTTCTGAGCAACATGGGCTGTGAGCGAGATGAAAGCATTTATTAAGTACCAAAGCCTACAGCATCTCACACATTATCAAGCTTAATTTCCTTTAAAGACTGTGTTTGGTGCTAAAAGCTAGAGATTACAAGATATCATAAGAGTAGAACCATTAACTGCTTCAACGCCACAGGGCCTTATAGCACAGCAGGACATAACGATATATTTTTTTTTTTATAGGAGAAAGTCCAAGGAAAATTAAGAAAATTTCATGAGTACACGGTGTTTTAAACTCTCGCTGCATCCATCTTTGCCGTTTACAAACATGAATATCAAACATATATCAAAATTTAATTTTAGACCTGATTTCTACTCGTGGCATACTGAGACATACATCACATTCCCTTCTCAAGATTATGGATTTTGAACACTTAAATTATTTCCAATGTTTCCTTACATTTAAAGAAACTTTACTGCACTGCTATCATTTACACTATTGTGCCATGTTTAATGCCCCAACCCAAAGCAGTACACTTTTAAACTGTGCCAACGTGAGGCAAATAAGCATTTGTCTATCTCTTAGTCTGAGTGTGCAAGGTATATCTTATTCTTTATTTTGGGTCGCTTGACCTGTCTTTTATAGTGTTGATATATCTATTTAACCATTTTAATTATGTTAATATAAAAACAAAGTCAACTTACATCATGATATACATAGCTTTTTTTCTGCTACCCAACCTGGCAAAGTGTGGAGACTACCAGTGCATATGTTTGTTGATAGAAAACAAGAAGACACCTCATTCACATTAAATAAATATTAAGTATTGCTCAGGGGTGTCAGCTTGGAAGTGGCCATGGCGGCCAAAGGATGGGGGGTGGTGATGGAAATTTCCTTCATGGACCCTTCCCTACCTGTTTGAGATTAAAAAGAACTGGGTTTAAAATAAGGTAACAACCTGATTTCTTCTTAACACAGGTTACTTATGGAAAATGCAAGTGGCAGGGTTGCATTTTTATACACATACCCAATTAAAGATGGCATCTAATTCCAATACCCTGGTTTGTCGATTATAAAAATTATCAATAAGGAAAAAAAATATATAAATTAATATAAGGACAAAATTCTAACAGCCACATATTGAAGTGCAGCAGAGAATCATCATCCCCAAGTCAGCCTCAACTGCTACAAAGTGACATTTGTTTCAACAAAGCAATTTTAAATTAGGAGAACCCTGCGCAATTTTAACCACTTCTAGCAGCTTAAACATTTTAGGAATGGCAAATCACCATTAGAGCTCTTTGTCCTCCCTGCTCTCTAACCGCTAAGACATGTTGCTTATTGAGTAATAACGGCAGCTGTCGCACTTGATGATCCTTGATTATTTGGTAAATAGTCATTATTTAAAAATGATTGAAAAGTGGCGAATTTCTCTAGCTTTCTCCTTAAAAACAGATTTAATGATATTTTTTTTTATATAATGCAGTGGCTTTATTAAAATCAGCCATATTGTTTAGTAGGGACAGTGGGTTGAAAGAAAGAAAAAAGCAGCTTTTCTGGTTAAGGATAAAATTTATTTTTAAGATTGTAAAACATTAAGGAAACTATTAGAGGGAATTCAGTCCTAGGGCATTTATTTAATAAAATAATATTTATCAGTAAAATATTATACATAAAAGCCAAGATAGACAATATTAATATTTTTTAGAAGATTTGGAACATTCTGGTATCTGTTAAAGAGGCCCATAGGTAACCCTATGTCTCCTGCATTTTCTTTTCTTTTTACATTATGATTAAAAATATAATTTCCCTCTGAAACAATGCTGCTGGAAGATTTCAAAGCAAACTGCTCCATTCCCAGTGGGACCTGTCTTTATTCTGCCTCACGGAAAGATTACTTCCCTGTCCCATTTTACAAATTGGTCTATTGATTAATTAAGCTTTTTGCATTTACTTGTGCATTTTAAGTCTGCCATCTCTTCCCTCCCATCCATCCTTGTCTCCCTCTTGTGATTCATTCATCTTTGGCTTTAAGCTGCTGTTTAGTTATTATTTTAATGTTCCTTATTGTACACGTGATGATCCTATCAATTACACATTTGATCTTGAACATGCAGGTAGAGTTCCATTTATCAAGTTAGTGGACAAGATGTCAGGGCTGGTAACAGAAAGCCAAGAACAGTCAGTGGTGATGTATCAAGATGCTTTATATTACAGACAAGTCTATAAGAGGCAATTCAGGGAGTAAAGTGTGTTATTTTATCAAATTCTAGTAATGCAAATCACAGTGATATTCCTTGTCCTTGACCATGTTCCCATGTTATTAGTCCCTAACTGACACTGTCAAAGACCATTGATGACCCATCTTGCAGTACGGTTCCAAGGCATATTGTGTCATCTATTCCTGCTTATAATATTCTAAGCTTTTAAAGGAAAATGATTCACTTTTCTATTTCATTAAGAAGCTAGAAGGATAATAGCTATATAGGGTAGTTAACAAAACTCTTGAGTAACTTGAGAAGAGGAATTACTTAAAGAAAAAATTATTGTCTAATTACTTCTGTTTTACTATGTTTAGTTTAGTATATTAACACATGTACCAGTAGTTCTCAATGAGTGACAATGCTATTAGCAGTTTTGCATATTGTAATGTTTAATATCATCATTAATGTTTACTACCTCCCTAGAATGTTTCTGCTCTATAAATAAATGAAAAGCAAATGAAAGATAAGATACCTCACTACTACATGTTCAGTCCAAAAGGTTCCATTAAACAGCAAAGGGGTCAAAACTGTAGGGGCATGTAGAAGTTCACCGTTTAAGAGGGTATAATGGCAAAGTTAGAGAGGCATTCTATGTAGCAGGTTGAAGCAATTCTTTTGCTATGGTTTTGGAGGCAGTATTTCCAAAACCTCTTCATATACCCCTTAGAGTCCTTTCTTAGAGTCCTTTCTAAGTTTTTTCTAAACCTACGTATCCCTCAAACAAATGAGAATGAACCAAATCTAACACGTTCCTCCTGAAGGACCTGGGTTCAATTTCTTGACCCTCCTGTTTGATCACTTTATTAAGTAGGTAATTTATAAGAATGAAATGGGGATACATCTTTCTGGATTGCCCGTCAACCATTGTCCCATTAACTTCTATAATTTGGTTACAGGCATGTTGCAATGTTACGTTATTGACTTGTTCCCTTCCAAACTCATTTAAACCAATGTCCAAATATTAGCCTGTTCTGGGGTTTGGCCCTGAGGTTCAATCAGTATGTCAGTTGAAGGGGTGGAATTAGTACTCGGGTCTTGTAAGGCCAAACCTTCATTTACCAAAGCCATTTGTAAACCTCGACTTGCGCCTTTTACAAAACAAATCTGGGTGTGTCCATGGAAAAACACAAAGCAGGCTCTCCCCTATGGACTCACACTGGGTTTGAATTAAGCTTTGAAAACCTGGGAAATTTCACCCAAGAATAAGGGAACGGGGTAATTTAGGTACAACTGTTGCTACTACTGGAAATGTTTGGCCAAGACAGCCTATGTTTACAGAGGTAGTAGGATATGATACAATAAAGCTATTCCCATCATTATGGTAATATCGATTCCACAAGAGCTACAGTTCCTTTCTCAAGAGTTTTTAATTCTGTTTCCCCACCAAACAGATTAGTCCACACAAGTCATTATTTAAAGAATTATACCCACATTCCATGGGTTCCTGCAAATGTGAACAACCAGTTTTTTTATGTGTCCTAGCTCCCCACTCAAAGCAGGTAACTGGCAGTCTCCTGTTTGCAAACTTTTTTCAGGTTTATAGTCCCGGCTTCCATCCTGGGAAACTTCAGGGCCACCGGTTCGGATCACAGTTTTTGTTAAAAAAAAAAGTTTTACGGCCTTGAGCTTGGGAGTAGTCCTTGGTTATGTTATATTTAAGTTGGCGATGTACATTTTAACTCTGCTCACTGCTTTATACTGTTCAACCAGTGCCACCATTGCATCATAAGTTGTAGGGCTTCCTTGCCTTGCCCACTCTCATAGCGATCCAAGACTAATGTCTTAATTCTCAATGTCTACTTGCACAGGTGTTGAACTTTTTTGGTTTTAATTTTAATCATCTCGTGGACAGATGAATCAAATCAAACATTTGTAACCTTGGTGGCTTCTGTTCCTGGTATTTCCAATTGTAGAACCATTGGCACGCCAGTCCTTGCAAGAATCTCTGCTTTAAGAACATCATAGCTGGCAGCCACCTCTTTCTCTAGGTCAAAAGTTTTTACTCTAAAGCTGTTGGATAGGCTTCCACATCATCTTGCGGCATCATCTTTTGCAGATACTGATTTGCAGGGATTGGTTTTGGACTGCTGCTCTGCTTATCTGTGGTAGTTTTTGAGAGTTGTTGCACAATCTCCCTCAGGACAGTCCTGTCCTCTTGCTGTGCTTCCAACACAGCTCTCATTTAAGCAGTTATCAGCCGGTTGTTTTTCTGTTGCACTCTGGTAGCATGCAGGTGGGACTTTACTGGTGACGTACCTGGTACTTCCTGTTTGGGTGTCACCCCCAGACCGGGACGTACCAGGTACATCATCGATGATGTGCAATCCAGCATCGCTATGGACGCTGGGATTGCGAGGGGCGGCTGCTACTGATGACTAGTGTCCCCAGTGATCCATAGCAGCCACTCCCCCTCAATTGTGTGCACGTGATCGTTTTGAAGCGAATCACGAGCACGGAATTAAAATATTTAAATAAAACTGCGGTCTTTAAGGGAAGACACAGTACGAGGGCGCCGGTCCTGAAGGGGTTAAAACATCATCCATGTTGATACAGGGTTCAAAACCGTAATATCCCGCTGTGGCAGGATGGCCCAGTTCTTGACAAGAAATTTCAAATACAAACATCAGAATAATAGTAAATCATGGTTTATTATGGCTTTTCTTTATGATACACAGTGCTTTGTTTCACTGTGGTAAATAAACAAAACAAAACAAAAAACAAATCCTACTCCATTTTGGAGAATATCTAAACAAACTATCCCCTAATTTACCAACTGGCCAGTTAATCCAGTTATAAACCAAATAGTCACAACTTAAACACACAAGCTTTCTAAACCGTGCCTTTTCTGAGTCTTAGGGCCTCAGGCTTAACTGCCTCTCTCCCTATTGTCAGACGGCTAATGTGTCCAAAGGCTGACCTTTAAACATTGCAGTGCAGGTTAATTGAATTCCCCTGAAAGGGCTAACTTCCATCTATTAACACTTTCATTCTGGGAAGAGAGAGCGCTCCAGCACTTTCATGCTGGGAACAGAGTAGCGTTCTACTAACATAGAAAGCCTGTCTAACTTTGCCACAATATGTTTTCCAGATACCGGCGCAGTAGAAAAGCTAGGAAGCAAGGCTCTCTCTCACCTTCTTTTGGAAGGGTTACTTGTTTTTTCCATTTTTTCTTTAGCAGCAGCCAACAGGCCAGGAATGATACTTTAAATTCACGGCTGGTTTGTTTTAGTGGTGCCTTTTGTTCGTGGACAAGCATAACTATATAATAATAACAGTGGACTTTTATAAAGAAAATAAAAGCAGGACAATGTCAAGAGTATAAGAAAGTGTTTACGAAGAAATTTAGAATGATATTACAGAGAACTTGATGAAACGGTTATACCCGCAAGCTATAATAATGTTATATGGGAATTTAAGAAATAAATTACAGATAAATGTTAGCGGAAAAGGCATCACTGGTTGCATAAAATATATTACATGGAATAAGTTATCCGAGGAGTAATTGACAGGGAACAGGTACGAGAAACTATGAATTAACAAAGTTGATTATTCCTGTGTCAATCAATCCTGCTCCATAGCATAGCTGCTGTTTTAATCTGTGTGTTCAACACAGTTCAGGTAGATGCAAGACAACCATTTTCATACAAGTGACACCAGCACAGACTGATGGAAAACCTCATCTGTCTTTTAGAATGTGAGGGATCAAAGAGCATAGAACAAATCTATATTTCAGAAGCTTTACTGACGAAACCACATATTATTTTCCTAGGTAAATTCAAACATGGTGACTTTTTTGCAGGTGCCTAAGTACCCTGGAAGAGAAGCCAGCTCATTCCCACTTGAATACATCTGTGCCTCCCATAGCCTGACATGGCCCTCACATAATTTGTATTGAAAATAAGTCATAGTGATGCATTGATTCACAGACCCCTATATTTACTATGTGATTTACTGTTAGGCATGCATTTATTTTCCACTTGATCTTCTGAACAGGTAATCCATGCTACTGTATTGTTTTGAAATTTGTATTTGTGGCTGTGAGGGAGGTGTGGAGGGAGATATTGACATTAGATTGTATAACCGCTTTAAAATTGTATTTATAATGAGCACTTTCTCTGAAGTGTTTTAATAGCCTTAAAATCTAATCTAGTTTGTTACACACTTATAGTGAGTAACTAAGTGCTTTCTTGTCAATCTGATGAGTGCTCATTATAAAACGGAATGTGTAAGCTGCATCAAACTCACTTTTAAAAGAAAGTTTTATATTATAATACAATATTATTTTAGATAATATTTTCCTCTCTTCTGTCAAAAGCAGAACTGAAGTTTTTTTTGCAGAAAGTAGCGAGTAGTAGGAGTGTCCATTGAAAGCAATTGGTAGCGGTCCAGTTGTCATGGGAATAGTTTCCATAGGCTGTACCATCTATATGTTATAGATCTATTTGAACAACTTCGCATTCCAGTAACTACATGTGTGGTGCAGCCATAAGGCATATTTGACAAGACCTTGCCCATGCTCAGGAAGTTCTCCCATTTTTTCCTGCCACTGTGGTTAGAATTGTTGGACTATGGAGGGGGCAGCTACTGCTTCTTCCAAAGATAAGTGATTTTATTGTTTTTTCCTTTTTACAAACTTTTATATGCATGATCAAGGCACTAGATACATTTGTGGGTCATGTTAAGAATGTAAGAGTATAAATAATTACAGACACCGATTGGATTTTGAAAGGCCACAGTTTTATTTATGGTAAATACTGTGACACATAAAACTTTATTTAAACTTTAAAACATACATTTGTTAAAACTTGTGTAACCTCCAATCTTAATGTATAAACCGCCAGATTTTACCCTTTTAAAACCAAGGAGGTTACAGCCACCGACCGTGCGGCAACTAAGTACATAACATCAATACCTCATCACAGGTAACTCACACCAGGGTTTCCGCAGGACCCCAGGAAAACATCCCAGGACGTCCATGCCTTTTGATAGGCCGTCCAAGTAGAGGGAGCCAGCGACCGACGTATCAGGTTCAAGGTGCGACATCCCCCATCGTCCAAAGCCAGGATGGGCAAGGCAAGCCCTCCTGAAGGGCCGTAGGTGCCAGCTGCCGAAACCGCGACCATTGCTGTCAAGACAAAGCATCAGCAATAGAATTCTCAACACCAGGTATATGAACTGGCGTCAAAAATATGTTAAGTTGCAAACAGCACAAAACAAGATGCCTTAACAATTTCACGACTGGGGGCGAAGAGGCCGACACGTTATTAATGCCCATCACCACACCCAAATTGTCACAATGCAAATGCACTCGTTTATTCTGAAACAAATTGCCCCACAATTCCACAGCCACAACCACCGGAAAAAGTTCGAGGAACACTAGATTCTGACAGAGCGAGACCCCTTCCAGTCCGCGGGCCAAGCAGAGGCACTCCACTGACCCCCTAAGAAAGCCCCATAACCGTCACCACCAGCCGCATCTGTGTAAAACTCCAGATCCACATTAGAAACTACCTCATCCATCCAAACAGTTCTCCCATTATATTCACTTAAAAACACATCCCAGACCGCTAAGTCTTCCCGCAAAGGCATGCGTGATTCGCAAAGGCATGCGTGATCCGGATAAAGTGATGGGAGGCCTTAACCCCTGCTGATTACACTTCATATTTACACTATGTTTCTATAGTTAAAAAGTATATGAGCTTTCATAT
This sequence comes from Spea multiplicata, assembly GCA_009364415.1. NCBI lineage: Eukaryota > Metazoa > Chordata > Amphibia > Anura > Pelobatidae > Spea > Spea multiplicata. Next base: position 6,769 of record VKOC01024443.1, on the reverse strand, counting down.
GAAAACTTCTTCTCCAACACTGATGTCTTAGGAATACAATAAATAAATAAATAAAAGCAGCATTGCTCCTTAACCTTTCAGAAAGCAAACAATTTATCAACCTAACATGAGATAAACCCAGAGGAGCATGTACTGCATTTAATGACTTACCAGAAGATGCTCAAAAATCCATTACCCAACTCCAGGTATTAATTTGTGGTGCACTATTAATGGCAGGGTGGGAGGAAATGCTATTAACAATAGGATTCAAGCAATACAAAACAATTAACCAAGGTATCTGTGCTAACAAACATGTTGTGTTTGGAGCTTAGAGATTGTTCTCATGTGAAAATGCATTAAGCCTCACATTAAAGCAGATTGTGTGAAGATTTATACAATGCAAACGTTGTATCATACTTTACAAAGAGACGGCATTAGAATAGTAGAGTGGTAACTTTGTTTTGACATAAATAACTTTTATATATCCATCTTAAACATTAGACTACCTATCGGTAAGAGACAGCAAACAGAATTCTTCTCTGGGTGTGGAACACGGGCTCAGTGCATGTTTTGTGAATTAGAAATATCCCCATTTGCTTGTTTTGTTTGTGTTGCACCAAAGGCAGCTCCCTTATACACAGTATATTCCAAAATCAGTTATTTTATCATTAAATTCATACTTTTTAATTTTTAGTTTTGGTCTGTTAATTGGAGAAGGTATCATGACTGAATCAAGTAACTTAGTCCTAGAATGCTTATTGTCAGAGAGAGTCGGTCATTTCCATACATATTGTCTACCTACTATATACCATGTGGGTACTTCACCTCATTAAAAACAAATATGGCCTTTTAAGGGCGCTAAACAAGCCCATGATCCCAGTTGCCAAGAAAAGTGGTGAGAGTGGGCAGCTCAGCAGAACATTGGGACAGTGGCCAAAAATCAGGACATTGCTGTGAAAAATGGGAGGGATGCGAGGTATACCAAAGATACTTGGATATTGCAAAAATTTGCTATTGCAGAAATAATGAGGCTCTTCATCAACTTTACCAAGAACTTACCAAATGAACCCATGTTTCCCATCTTAGGTTTTCATTTTGACAGAATTCGTATTTGTCCTCTACATCATAAGACTTCATTTGGCTCTGATTTCTGTAAAGCAAGTGTATTTCCTCAGAGAAAAGAAATACATTTTTAAAAAAGTAATCAGTATATTGGCACTTGTAAAATCCAGGCCATGTTAACACCTTGCCGACATAAGCTTAATGATCATAAAAATTAAAAACGCAAACTGTGCTATTGTTGCGTGGCAAATGAGGAGAAAAGTTGGAAGCTTTCCAGGTGCTCGTTATTTTTGTAATAATTATTTGATTTTTATTTTAGCGAATAACCTTTTCATAATTGAGCTTCAAAGTTTTTCCCCCTTTTTAACAAGTAAAAAACTTTATTTAACTCTATAACTACTCCTTAAAACACATTGAGACTGAATTTCTTTAAAATGCCCGGTGCTCTGGACTAACTGTTTGTCCCTGAATGAGCTCATGTCAAACTTGATAAATGCAGATGTATCCATAGATAGTACATTTTCAAATTGTAGCGTAATTGCTGTGCTAATGGAATTGATCAACCACAAAGAGGAAAAAGAATAACATGCATGCCACTGTCAGTGTTTCTAACACCTACTTAGCACTTTGACTTCTGCTTGTTACTTGGAATGTCAGCTAAAGAAAGGCAAACTGTGATGACATGAACCTTTATATTTCAGTATGTTTCTGGAGGCAGACTTGATGTGTACACATTTCTATGTGATTACAATCTAGCAACATATGTTATATAAATAAACTGGATATTAAGGGTATAGTTGTCAGAACAACTAGGAATAGTAAACATGGAGCAGTTACTATAGAAACCCATGGACTATTTCTGCCAAGGGCAAATCCACACATACCCATATACTCAAACTAACACAACCAGACACACACACATATATTAACATACCTAAACAAAGATACATATTCACACACTAACATACCCAGACACCCACACTAATATACACAAAAACACACGTTCACACACTAAAGTACCCACACAATAACATACCCAAAGATGCATGTTTACACACTCTTTCACTAACATACATATACATGCTAACATACCCATACACTCTACACTCCCATTCTAGCATCCCTAAATAGACATGTTCACAAACTAACATACCCAGGTCAGACACACACTAACATATCCAGGCAGACACTAACATACATACCCAGACACACACTAACATACAGAGACATACTAATTGTCAGGGTCCGCAAATCGGACCCAGACGAAGTCACTCACCCGAGTACCTGCTGTCCGTGGTTACTGAATCCATCAACGCACCTCTGGCTTCCTCATCCGCATCCAGCATGACTGCCGCTAGGTGTGCGCGCCCTCGACCAACTTTATGCTTCCCTGAAAGGAGACGACGGGGAACATGCTCAGATGACATCACGGTTGGGGACGAGGCTTCCTCCAAGCGGCAAGTTTAAAATCCAGTTATTGTTCCTGTTTGAGCTATCCTGTGCATGTATTTTGCTACCTATTGTTATCCTGTGTACCGAACCTGGCTATTACCTTGACTCCGCTGCTCTCCATTACCCGACCCTTGGCTACTAAACAGTTATTCTGATTTCCTGGTTTCCTGATGCTGGCTTCTGATTTTTGACTACGCTGCTTTCTGTTATCCTGACCCTTGGCTACATTTTTCTGACCGCCGCTGCTATTCTGCATCAGTTTCTCGCTGCATTTAGCTACCATTCCTGCATATTGGACTCCACCTTCCCCAGAAACCTTACACTAATATACCCAGACAGACACACATATCCAGACAGACACTAACATACATACACGCAATCCCAGAGAATGCCTCTATCTTGGGGCAGAGTCAATTGCCCTGTTGCCCTCCCACTGGATCCACCAATGATTTCTGCTAACCACTCCAACTTGGAATTGCTGCAGTGTTTTAGTGCTCGATTTTCAAATCATAGATTGGCTGGTGATTCATCTGATTAAAGATAGAAACATAGGATTTGACATCTAATAAGAACCCTTTGGCCCAATCAGTAAAGACCCATGTATGGTTACATTCTCCTACTGTATTAGCATCCAGTACTCCTATTCTTAATCATATAATTCCAAAATAAAAGGACAAAGTCACTGTCACAACCCTGGGTTAAAAAGTGCCGTTTAATAATCAGTTCTCCCTCATGTGTCGCCCCTGTCCCTGTGCCACATGTCCTGCCCACAGACTTTAACTCTTCATATCCTGGACCCCATCGGCCACACCACCACACCCTTTTCCCGCTATTAAGCCACAGGTGGGGTACGGATTAAGAATGATTCGGGGGAAAGGAGCCGCCTGTGGATTCCCGGTCGCTGGGACATCCAGCAGAGCGTAGGCCGACTGGTGCGGTTGCCGATTGAGTGCCGGCTATCTCGTGTCTTGATGCAGCTTACCCTGCAAGTTGCCAAGCTACCCCCGCAAGGTCATTTAATGTGATGTTGCGTGACTCTGCTTACTCCTGGAAGTTAGGGATATAAAAAGGTAAATCCCAGAGAATGCCTTTATCTATCTGAGTCAGTGGGACTTCCAGGAGAGCGGAGTTATCTCGCAGTCCGTCCCGAGGAAAACTTGAACTGTTGTCGCTCGGGGTCCCTTCGACTGGTCGCGCCATTTTTATGACAGGATATCCTTTGGACCCCGAGCTATCCATTGGCACCCTGGGATCGCTGCCGCTCCTTCGGGATCACCCCAAGAATGATGGCTAAACTTATACAGACTTTGCGGGGCTCAGTGGCCTAAGCATGGCGCCGGACTGTTTGGGCAGGGCGGGTATACAGGGATGTGATATATGGCCTTTTTCCCTCTGGAACTGTATATAAGCCCATCTGTTTTTCCAATAAAGTGTGTTACTTCCTTGGACATTAATCTTGTCTAATGCTTTAGGGGCTCACTGTATCACTCACTGTCCTTTTCAGGACAGGTACAGCACCGGATTCAGCTACGCCTCAGTGGGCTACGGTGCTGTTCCATCGAGGATACCAAGCCAGTTCCTGATCCCTTCCTCTCTAGTATCGTAACATAGTAACATAGTAACATAGTTCATAAGGTTGAAAAAAGACCAAAGTCCATCAAGTTCAACCTATATACATATTGTGTCCCTACCGTGTTGATCCAGAGGAAGGCAAAAAACCCTTATGAAGCAGATGCCAATTGCCCCATACCAGGGGGGAAATTCCTTCCCGACTCCAAATATGGCAATCAGAATAAATCCCTGGATCAACGTTCTGTCCCTATTAATCTAATATCCATAACTTGTAATATTATTGCTTTCAAGAAACACGTCCAGGCTCCTTTTGAACTCTTTTATTGAGTTTACCATTACCACTTCCTCTGGCAGAGAGTTCCATAGTCTCACCGCTCTTACTGTAAAGAACCCCCGTCTGTGCTGGTGTAGAAACCTTCTTTCCTCCAGCCGTAGAGGATGTCCCCTTGTTATAGATACAGTCCTGGGTATAAATAGGTCCTGGGAGTGATCTCTGTACTGCCCCCTTATATATTTATACATAGTTATTAAGTCCCCCCTAAGCCGTCTTTTTTCCAAACTAAATAACCCTAATTCTGATAATCTTTCTGGGTACTGTAGTCCTCCCATTCCCCTTATTACTCTGGTTGCCCGTCTTTGAACCCTCTCCAGCTCCACTATATCCTTTCTTGTACACTGGTGCCCAGTACTGTACACAGTATTCCATGTGTGGTCTGACTAGTGACTTGTACAGTGGTAGAATTATTTCCTTGTCGTGGGCATCTATGCCCCTTTTGATGCACCCCATGATTTTATTTGCCTTAGCAGCAGCTGCCTGACACTGGTCGCTACAGGTAAATTTACTGTTAACCAAGACTCCTAAGTCCTTTTCCATGTCAGTCGTCCCCAGTGTTTTCCCATTTAATACATATTCCCAGCCTGGATTTTTCTTCCCCATGTGCATAACCTTACATTTATCTGTGTTGAACCTCATCTGCCACATCCCAGCCCAAGCCTCCAACCTATGCAGATCCATTTGTAATTGTGCACTGTCCTCTATTGTGTTAACCACGTTACAGAGCTTAGTATCGTCTGCAAAGATTGATACTTTACTATACAATCCCTCTACAAGGTCATTAATAAATATATTAAAAAGAATAGGACCCAAAACTGACCCCTGTGGTACCCCACTAGTAACAGTCACCCACTCAGAGTATGTACCATTAATAACCACCCTCTGGTTCCTATCACTGAGCCAGTTACTTACCCACATACACACATTCTCCCCCAGCCCAAGCATTCTCATTTTATGTACCAGCCTTTTATGTGGCACCGTATCAAATGCTTTGGAAAAATCAAGATATACGACATCCAGCGATTCACCCCGATCCAGTCTTGAGCTCACCTCCTCATAAAAGCTGATCAGGTTAGTTTGACCGGACCGGTCCCTTGTAAACCCATGCTGATATGGAGTCATACATTTATTTTCATTGAGATTCTCCAAAATAGCATCTCTTAGGAAACCCTCATACAGTTCACATACAACAGAGGTTAAACTAACAGGCCTATAATTCCCCGGGTCACTTTTTGTCCCCTTTTTGAATATTGGCACAACATTTGCTATGCGCCAGTCCTGGGAACAGACCCTGTCACTATAGAGTCCTTGAATATTAGAAATAGGGGTCTGTCTATTACATTACTTAACTCCCTTAGAACGCGGGGGTGAATGCCATCTGGACCTGGTGATTTGTCTATTTTGATTTTTTTTTAGGCGGCACTGCACTTCTTCCTGGGTTAGACAGGCGACATGTACTGGGGCATTTATCTCATCCTGCTGTATATTACCTGGCATTTCATTTTCCTCTGTGAATACAGCAGAGAAGAATATATTTAATAGATTAGCTTTTTCCTGATCCCCGTCTATAACTTCTCCCTCATTACTTTTTAAGGGGCCAACGCTTTCATTTTTAACCTTTTTACTATTTATATAGTTAAAGAACATTTTGGGGTTTGTTTTACTCTCTTTGGCAATGAGTCTTTCTGTCGCCACTTTTGCTGCTTTTATCTGATTTTTACATATTTTATTTTTTTCCCGATAGCTTCTTAGTGCTTCCTCACTGCCTTCCTGTTTTAGTAGCTTAAATGCCTTTTTTTTGCCATTTATTGCCACCTTTACATTTTTATTTATCCACATTGGTTTTCTCTTGCTCCTGACACTTTTATTCCCATACGGTATGTACTTTTCACAGTGAGAATTTAAGATATTTTGAAAAATCTCCCATTTAGTATCTATGCTTTTGTTTTTGAGGACATTTTCCCAATTTACAGTGTTAAGGGCTTCTCTTAGTTGATCAAACTTTGCCTTCCTAAAGTTCATAGTTCTTGTGGCTCCTCTAAGAGTTCCCTTATTGAACGACAAGTTATAATGTATTATATTGTGATCACTATTTCCTAGGTGCCCTCTGACCTGCACATTAGTTACTCTGTCAGGTCTGTTGGTTAATATTACCGTATTTATCGGCGTATAACACGCACTGGTGTATAACACGCACCCCCATTTTTGAACAAAAAAACTGAACAAAAAAACTTCATCAGAATCACTGCTATCTGGGAAACCACACACACACAGTAAGACACACACACCCTAACCCCCCTTCTCAGGATCTCCCCTCTCTCTCCCTAACCCCATCCCGGTCACTTACCTTCAACTCCACCTGCCTCAGCC
>VKOC01024440.1:0-22282 GCA_009364415.1 Spea multiplicata | reverse complement strand
CTCCCCTGATGCCCCTCTCTCCTCCCCTGATGCCCCTCTTTTCTAGGAGCTCAGAATGTTTGCTGGGTATGAGGGCATCACAGGGTTCTACTGCCCTAAGAATTAGATGGTAAGAAGACGCTTGGTAAGCACGATACTCATAGAAATCAAAGGGCCTTTTTATTTATTTTTTTTGAATCGGTGTCAATTTGGCATCTACTATAAGTTCTAAATACATAAAGAGATTTATCCATTCAGGGGCCTCCTCCACTCAAAAAGAACTAAGTTTGGCTTTAAGTGAGAGAGTTAGTGAGTGGAGGAGGCTGGCAGAAGACAGGAAGGATTCAAACCCAATTAAAATGAATAGATCCAGAAATCAATAGAGAACTCAATAGAGCCAAAGGTCCCCCTTTCTGCCGATCCCAGCGTTATCTGACGGGTTCAGGAGGACGCGGTGGACAAGGAAACGATTTCTTCAGCGGCGTTCCCATGAGCAGAATCCTCCATCCTGCTGGGAGAAGTTTGGTGAAGTTCGTGCTCACAGATGGTTGGCTTGTGGCCCTCAAGTTTTGGTTGCTCTACCAGTTCTAGATTCATTGGCAGAAGCTGATCTTGGAGAACCTTTTCCACCATTAGATGTTCCTCTACCGTTTCCTCTAGAACGTTCAGTTTCAATGTATCTCTGTGTTGCCAGTAACCGCGTCATGTATTGTATACAGGTTCAACCACACAGAACATGAATGAGTCTTCCTACAAGACCTGGCGGAACCATAGAATGAAGGAGCTTGGGTATTGCCCCACTTTGACCCCAAAACACGCTTAGGCTGGTTTTGTAAGCAGAATACCTGCTGATAAGCGCCCCTCCCCGCCCGCGACAGCTGAGGCAGCCCCATTTATAGTAAATAGTCTGGGGTGGGAAGCAAAGCTCGTTTTGGAGGAGAAGTCATTTAACAGAAGTCTGTGTTCTTTGCTTGCGGCGAGATCTCAGAGTACGCGACGAACAAGCGAAGTGACGCTGACATCATCCAACACCTGCACTCGTGATGCGCTTCCCCAACCTGCAGCCGGGAGATGATGTCCCTGCAGCTTCCGGAAGGTTCTATGCAGGCGACGTGACAAAGACGTTCTGTGACGGTTCTGCTGGCTGTGGAGGAGTCGAGATCCTGCTGGGGGTTTCAGCAAAGTCAACGTGCATATAAGATTTCCTCGCTGTATTAGCCTCTACCACTTCTGCTGGGAGGCGGTTCCCTTTATTCACCACCCTCTCAGTAACATAAAACTTCCTTCCATCCCATGTCAGCCTCTGACCCTCTAGTGTTAGATTCCGGTCTCTTTCTTTCCATTGAAATAAATTCCCTCCCGTCCTTTGTTAAATCCCTTTATGTATTTAAACGTCTCTGTTCTACCTGGAATGTTTTCCCTGCCAATATCCCATTTGCTTCCCAACATCTTTACCCCCTGGGAAGATTCACCAAAATTCTTCTTTTTTTTTTTTTTTGCATTATTCTGAGAAAATGACCTTGAAATCGCCAATTATCTGTGGACACGCCGGCGACGTTGATTTATACTTTAACGCATCCAGTGATTGGCACATTCTGCTCGGGTGATGTTGTTCTGTTCTTAGCCAACGTTCTGCGTGATGAAATTGAATTATTACTATTTGTGACATTTTGTAAAATGAAGTGCGGCTGCCAATAATCTGACAAACAATGGAGCCGCTATAATTGAAGATTTTCAAGCAGAAATACCTGTGAATCACCGGCTTTCATGAAGTTCTCATCTAACCTGGAGCTGCAGTCCAATAACGCCGGGGACATATCAATGGATTATGGGAGCACAGAAAGCAGAAACATCAAAGTATAGAACCTGTAGGCAGATCGGCCCCCATCCGGCCCCTGTCTAGTCACCCGCTACTCCTGCTGTAAAGACTCAAACCTTAATCAGTCGTTGGTCTCGTCTTAGATTCGGGAGCCGTCTGTCTATGCCATGCGTGTTTGATGGACGATGGACCTCATTCGCAGAATAGAGAGAGCGTCCCTCACGGCACAAGTGAGCAAGGAGTTCTATGTCTATACTCACCCTTGCTCTCGAGGTCGACTCCGCTCGGCTCACTAGTGCCATTACAAAGGCAATATCTCCTTTGACATATCAGTCTGATCCTGTCCACATGGGCAGCCCAAAACCGTCATGTGGTTGAGTTGTTCTTATATCCCTTTGTGGGGTTCACCTCAAGTGAGTCCAGACGTGGACCTCCTTGCTCACAGATACCTAGGGGATACTAGCTGGATGCTACTGACGAAGCCCTGAAACGTATGTTGGGGTTGTCGGTTCTCTTGTATTTTGGTTTTGCCCTTGAAGGGTTTTCCTTCCTAACCAGACCAAAGTCATGGAATGGCTAGATCTTCTCCCCTAAGAGGAGACCGACTGACGTCATTTTCAACATGACAAAAAATCTAATACATACTTGCACAAAACAACAAAAAAGTGCTTGTAAAACGTGACAAACCAGGGGCTCTGGAATAATACCCTTCATGATGCCCCCTCTGTTTTAAAGCCAAAGGACCAAGTGCTTCTTCTCTCACAGGGACTTTGCGGCCCTTGCTCAGTTGTACCACGATAATGGTTTTATCCGCGGAGGCTGAAACCTGCTTCTGGGGTCGTTGGTTCCGTCGTGCAGAGGAGATTTGCCTTGAGTTTTGGATCTGGGCTGCCCTTGAAGTTCGGTCGGATGGAAATGTTCATCTCAAACACGAGACGCTCCCAAGTGGGGAACCATAGGGCAGCCGATCACGGGGCTGTCTGTTCTCGGCTGAGTTTTTCTCGTATTTCTTTGCATGCGATTAGGTGGAACTCCATCCTTAAATCACTAGAAGTCTCACCAAATCCCACTGGCCACACTGCCGTATTATTGCATTGGATGGGGGACGGGGTGGCAACTGGGATCGTTCGGCTTATTATGAAGGTCGGCTGAGGACATCCCGTCCATCTAAATCGTTTATTCCTCAACTCAGTACACGGCTGGACCCAAGTGCCTGGAATGATGAATGGGCGTCCTGAAGGTTCCGATAAAGAACCCGGCACAGATCCAGTACATCCCACCGCCGGCACTGGTTCCTTGGTAAGAATTTGACTGTCGGTGCCCCATTTAGGAGCGCAAGCTGCCGAGGTTTATTTGGAGACATATGCCCGTCTGTCTGTTCCTCCGCTGTTTTTACAATGTTTCCAGCTAAATGTATGTTTATTTTTGTGTCCATCTGTCTGTCTCTGGCTTTCTTAGCTTCTTACTACAAGACAGACAGAGATCCCCCTCCTTTTCACGCGGCTCCTCCTGAAATCTTGGCTTCATAAAAATACTTTGGCTGTGGATCCCCCGTCTCTCTCTCTCTCGCTCTCTCTTTTTTTTGAGACGGTTCCAGCTCATTATATTGAAAGAGATTTAAAGTGCGGCACTTTCTGAATTTAGAAGAGTAACTCTTCCGATACCAGCGCCGCCTGCGGAAAACCTCAGAGCAATCCATACGGTTACATGTTACATGTTTAGCAACATGGAAAAGAGACTCCATGCACCCCATATTTGTACCCCATATTTGTACCCCACGTACCCCATATTTGTACCCCACATAGCCCATATTTGTACCTAATGTACCCCATGTGTGTACCCCATGTGCCCATGTTTGTACCCCATGTTTGTACCCCACATACCCCTTGTTTGTACCCCACATTCCCCAATGCTTGTACTCAATGTACCCCGTGTCTGTACCCCACGTACCCCTTGACGGTTGTGCCGGTTTTACTTGAGACACTGGATTCAAGGCATGGCGTTCTCCGGGAGATGGATTGGGATTGTGTTCAAGGATTGAATCCGTGATGTCAGTTTTGGGGGGCATGGGGTCGGTAGGATGGGTGGGAGGAGGTCGGTAGGATGGGTGAGAGGGGGTCGGTAGGATGGGTGGGGAGGAGGTCGTGTAGGATGGGTGAAGAGGCGGGTCGGTAGGAATGGGTGTTGAGGGGGTCGTGGATGGGTGAGAGGGGGTCGGTGGGATGGGTGAGAGGGGGGTCCGGTGGCATGGGTGGGAGGGGGTGCGGTAGGAGGGGTGGAGGGGTCGGTGGTGGGTGGAGGGGGTCGTACGAATGGGTGAGAGGGGGTTCGGTAGGATGGGTGAGAGGGGGTCGGTAGGAATGGGTGGGAGGGGGTCGGTGATGGGTGAGAGGGGGTTCGGTAGGATGGGTGGGGGGGGTCGGTAGGTAATGGGTTGAGAGGGGGTCGGTAGGATGGGTTGGGAGGGGGTCGGTAGGGATGGGTGAGAGGGGTCGGTAGGATGGGTGGAGGGGGTCGGTAGGATGGGTTGAGAGGGGGTGCGGTAGGATGGGTGAGAGGGGGTCGGTAGGATGGGTGAGAGGGGGTCGGTAAGATAAAAGAATGGCGATATAAAATTTAGAGATAACTAAAAGAGAAACAATTTCTGAAGGTCACTCATTGGGGGGGGGTGTCCTTGGACTGAACCCCCACCTCTAAGATTTCACAAATATTGGAATAATACTCTCTCACTCCATGCTGCTCTCTCCCTCACTCCATCCTGTTCTATCCCTTACTCCATTCTGCTCTCTCACTCACTCCATCCTGTTCTCTCCCTCACTCCATTCTGCTCTACTCACTCACTCCATCCTGTTCTATATCGCTTACTCCATGCTCTTTTCTCTGCTCACTCCATCCTGTTCTCTCCCTCACTCCATCCTGTTCTCTCCCTCACTCCATTCTGATCTCTCATTCACTCCATCCTGCTCTCTCCCTCACTCCATCCTGCTCTGTCATTCACTCCACGCTGCTTTCTCTCACTCACTCCATCTTGTTCTCTCCCTCACTCCATTCTGCTCTCTCATTCACTCCACGCTGCTTTCTCTCACTCACTCGGCTTTTCGCCCCCCGTTCCCCGTCAGGGCAGGATGCTGCCTGCAACCTTCTTTTTCCCAGAAAGCTGCAAATTACCATCTTAATGGAATTTCCGCCGCTCTCCCTCCTGCTCCGGGAGCTCTAATTGTACCGGATAGGTAACCCATTGTGTGCCGCGGATGTGAGGGTGACGCCGGCTGTCTCTGGGCTTTAAACGTCTCTGCGCAGACTGCGATGGGTTAATGAGATCGTGCTTTATATTAGAGCACGGCGTGCGATGCCTCACGCTGCATGCACAAGCGATAAGGGGCTGATTCCTCCCCAGTCAAAGATTTTGGAGGTCACTCAACATGCTGCAAAGACACAAAACAGACTGAAATGGGTGAAAATCCACTAGAAAAGATTTATACAAATAACTCTCCCCATTCCACAGGCACTTCCCACCCAAAGCCTGCGCACCAATCACAATGTAAATCACATTATGGCGCCAGCAGATTCCGTAGCGCTGTTACAATAATAATGTCCTGATATGACACAATAATGATTTATTAATGAAGAAGTTCATTTTTGGAGGATGTCTTGTCTTTACCCCATTGACATTAGGTAGATTACTCACCACCTTCCCAGGGTTCCATGCTGGAACACGAGAACGTGTCGCTGTTACATATGACTGCCCCTGCAACGTCCATATAAGGCGCTGTGATGTCACAGGTGTGCCTCACCCGCGTTTTCCAACCACAGCGACTAATATAGGCACATACAAAGCTGCTGGGAGAGCCCCTATAAAAATGGTTTATGTGCCCAGTTGTTCCAGATTTGGGACAGTTAGCAGTTATGGTAACAGGGTGTTTCGAAAGATGTGCCATGTAACGATGAATAAATAGATCAATGACCCCCAGGGGCTCGGGGTGGCACTTTCTGCCCCGCAGACGTCCCAAGGTGCGTTTTAGGTCACATGACCACTTGAAACACGTGACATGCGTGACCGAAACAGCCACGCTGTAGAAACACGATGTCGTACTGCCATAATTTAAAAAAAAAAAAACTAATAGGCAAAAGCAGTAAAGAATTCCCAATAATTATGGCGCGTGACACCATATCCATCAATTAGACTGATGGCGGCCTCATTAACCCTCGCAGTGCCAAATGTCTCATGATTTACTATAATGTTTTGAATAATTTCCCCCGACCTCGCAATAAATTATATTTTGGCCCCACGTTGCAGATCTGAGCTGCGTTTTAATGCTTAAATTCGCACATGCGCAGCTTTAATGAGAGGCCGAGCGGATAATGAAATATATATATATATATATATATAATACATAAACGCCGCCCCTTTAATTAAATTCCGTATAAAATCCAGAAATAACCCTATTACTTGCAATAAGTAAATTATCATGACTATAATTCTGACCGCGCCGATCCCAAAGCCGCTCTCCCCGCTGGCTGACTTGGCGTGATGGGAGTTTTATTGATGGCTGTTTATTCCCCGACTGCTCTATCCTTAAATGACCGTTTTTTTCTCCTGGAGCCAAACGAGGCGACGTCACGGAATAAGGAGCCGGCTGTTTGGGTACTTTGGGCACACCGTGTGCCGATACTCATCCCGAACCGGCACCCACCGGGTCTCGGAATAACTTCAGAAAAACAAGCAGCTGTTGCGGGGGGAATGAGACAGAAGTAGAGACGCTCGGTGGAACGCGAACCTCAATGAGACATCCCGGGGAGAATTCATCGGGGCTGAGTCCCGGGTAATGCATGGTTCATACCTGCTGTCTATATTAATGTAATGGAGGACGACTACAGTCAGGGGTGAGAGGGTCTTTCTCACTCATACTGACGCTAAGAGGGGTTTATTCACTAAGCAGTGAGCTGTAGTGAGATGTCTAATGTAAAACATTATAAAGGACCAACTCCGGGCTAAAGAGGTTTAACAAAGGACAGGAGAGAAGTTTATAGCGAAGGAAGAGAAATCTTATAACAAGAGACCAGAATCTAACACAAGAGGATCAGAGACTGAGATGGAATGGAAGGAAGTTTTACATTACTGAGAGGGTAGTAGATTAGTGGAACAGCCTCCCAGCAGAAGTGGTAGAGGGTAATACAGTGAGAGGATTAAACACGCATGGGATAGACATACGGCTCCTGAATCTAAGACGAGACCAACGACTGATTAACGTTTGAGTCGTTACAGCAGGAGAAACGGGGACTAGACGGGGGCCGAATGGGGCCGATCTGCCGGCAGGTTCTGGGTTTCTCTGGTCAGTTCCAGTTGCCGGCAGACCAGAGGATGAATGTCACTGATGTGTGAGCCGTTGTTTTTCACGGCTTTGTCCGTGTTTGGGATGTGAGATGACGGACCGTGTTTATAAACCTCCGTGGGAAGCGGACGTCATGGATGTACAGGATGGGAAGGGATTACTTTGTTACACAGAAGGAAAAATCCCACATTCATTATCACGACGTAAAGCAGAACACTGCAATAAGAATGATTTCATCCGTAAAACGTCACGGAATTTACAGAAGGAAATAGATTTTTTTAGTTCAAATAAATCCTTTCTCAGAAACGATGTATCTGTTCATAAATTTACAGATGAAAGAGACAGAGGGGCAAATACATTTTGGGGTCTCATCACCAAGCCCCGAGCTTTAGTGTAAAAGCGAACTGAGATATGATGTCATACCCCAGTGCTCTGCTTTTCTCATCTCTGCAGAAACCATGGGCATGTGGGAGGGCTGGAGATCTGCAAGCACTAAGGGGCCCTATAAACTCTGAGGTGACCCCTGGCGTTGGCCGTGTTCCTATTCTGTTCCCATTGGGATAAGAGGGTTTTATTTTTAACCCCATACAAAATCCCTCTTTACGGGGTTAAAGACGCTTAAACCCTTTCATTCCACTGGGAACAGGGTTGGGAACATGGATAATCCCCCCCCTGGCTCTCCACCATCATCCTATCCTGTGGCATTTAAACACTAAATCTGCTCGTGTTAGGTTCATTCACTTCACCCGTTATGTGAATGAATGAAAACCAGCTGTTCCAAGGTGCCAACGAGGAGAACCTAAAGCCGACTGGTAATTTGCCCTGCGCCATGTTGCTATAAAGCTGATGTATAATTAATGGGAATTAGGGTTTCATTTCTGACGGAAATACCTATTATCCAACCAGATAATGAAAGGCTTGGGGCGTCTAAACATACATGGAAAAAAAATCCCATTTTGTGAACGCAGGCACTATTTACACCAAATCCTGTAAGATTTTATTGAATTATTTTTTATGTGATTTGGCAAAATCCCAGCAAACAAAACAAAAGGCGTTCAGCGCGATTCTGCACGAGGGGTGAAGTCGCAGAAGAATAAAATCTCCACTGAACGTTCCAGGATCCTACAAGAAGAATGATATCTGTGACAATACGGGTGCTCATTCAGCGCGTTCACCCCGCAGGAATGAGGGCATGGATTCCATTTATCCCTCTTCCAGTTTAATAACACTGGGGGTCATGGCTTTCATTCCAGCCGAATCTTATTTGCATTCTGTTTATTCCCGGAAATATCTGTGTTTTAGGTACAAATGTTTTATGGCTGACGTCCTCTGGAAGGCCAACGAAGGTCTGAGTTCTGCGCGTTGGGGACGGATTTCTGTTTGTGATAAAGAGAATTGGGCTACTGGCTACAAGACGCTCTAATAGACAGACCTGCAGCTATCTGAGAAATAGATAGATAGATACATAGATAGATAGATAGATAGATGATAGATAGATGGATAGGTGGATGGGTAAATAGATAGATAGAGGATCTACTTTCAGGGGCTGATGCAGAAGGAAAGCACAATTACTTTGCTCATTAAAAGGCATTTTGGAGTTAACTGAAATCCGCGAATTTGTGTGTTTTTGACAGATGTCCAGTAACTTACTGCAAATAAATGAATGCACAGAAATAGCAGCATATTAATGATAGTAAATAAACACTCACATGTCACAAAACAGCCATATGCTCTCTCCCCAAACAGAACGGCTGATACCACAAACACTTCGTGCAGCCTGCGTGCGGAGAAAGGCGATTTATAAACCCAGTACAGGACAGACAGACAGGCGGTATAATGGAAAAGCCTCGCATTTGTCTGCAGGGATCAAAAATGAAGATGCTCACTCAGCTCACGCACTCCCAGTGTTTTCAACGGTGGGGCAAACAGCGAGAGAGACCCACAAAGGATGAAGGTGCAAGCAAAATAACTTTGGAGAACAGACAATGAAATGCATAGGAGAACAAATAACCCCAGATACACAATGGGTTCGCAGCCTACAAGACAGCACGGAGGTCCACACCTGCACTCACCTTCACCTTCAGACACCTGCACTCACCTTCACACCTGAGAGCGTCAAAGGGTGAAGGGGGTAAAAGAGCAAAAACTTGAGACGCTAAGGAGTGGGGATGCAGTGTACGGCAGGCTATTAAGTAACTGCTCGTTCTCAAACCTTGGTGGTCTTACCCTTTTTGAGGAGCTGTTGGGGTTCACCACAAGTGGAAAGGTGAGTCCGGACGTGGACCTCCTTGCTCACGCGAGCCTCGAGGGGTACAGCCCTCCCTGAAGGTGGAAATGTTTATCTGGCCTCGCTCGTTCTCTTGTCCGGAGGGGGATCTGGCTGGTGGTCTCGGTTCTGGACCGCTCTTGGAGGCAGCATTGGACTGATGTGTTGGAGGAGACTTTGTATCTCTAATGGAGAAATTGAGCTTAAACTGGAGATGTTCCCCAGCGGAGAATGGGGCTGATTGTTAAAGCAGCTGTCCCCAGTTGAGTTGTTTTTAAACTTTTTCATAAGATGTTTGAGAAAAATGACAAATCTTCTGTAAGTTTAATAACTGAACAGGGCTGTCTGCTTTGTAAACCGGGTTCCAAGCTCATATGAGACTTTTTATTACGTTCTTATCACCGTTATTCCAGTAAATTGCTTCTAAGTACCAGCACTGGCCTCAAAAGTCTGAAAAAGTTTTCATGAGAGCGGCGTTGTTGGCAAACACTAGCAGCTACCGGTACTGAAAGCTGGAAACTTTCGGTATGAGGTCATACAACCCCCCCCCTTCATAGAGAATCATTTGATTTTTGCCACTGACACAACTGTGAAAATAAAACTACACATTTTTAATTATCATCCATCTAACAAGTTTTATGTCTATTCATACATTCCTTTCGGTGAAAGCAGCCGGCTGAGCGATCTGAGAGTAATTCGAGTCATCGCGTCCAACCAGGCAGTTAAAGGGACGCTTTCTGGAAAAAAAATGTTTTAGGTGGTCAGAAATACTATACAAAAATCTATACATTACGTATATTGAATATTTCCATGCGTTGCCTAAAGCCTATACACTACTGTTCAAAAGTTTGGGGTCACTCACTGGTTTTCATGGAAAACAAGGAAATTTATGGCTGTAACATAATTGCAAAATGATTTTCTAACCATCGTTAGTCCTTTTAAACTTGGATCAGCGAACACAACGTGCCATTGGAACACAGGAGTGATGGGAGTGATAAAGGGCCATTGGGACACAAGAGTGGATGGGAGCTGGATAAAGCGGCGCATTGGACACAGCGAGCTAGATGGGAAGTGATAAAGGTCATTGGTTATACTCATCTCAGGATGTGATGGGTAGTTTTTTTTAAAGGGTTCGTTTTGTGTAACCTCATGTGTTGTTATGGTGAGTGATATAAGTGGCCATTTGAACATCATGTTTTTATGTTTGATTGAGTGATAAAGGGCCCATTGGGACACAGGGTGATGGGAGCGGATAAAGGGCCTTCGGGACACCAGGAGTGATGGGAGTGATAAAGGGCCATTGGGACACAGGAGTGATGGGAGTGAATAAAGGCCATTGGGAACACCAGGCGTTGATGGGTATAGTAGATAAAGGGGGCCGGAGTGGGGTTGGGAGACACAGGAGTGATGGGAGGAAAAAGGCCATTGGACACAGAGTGATGGGAGTGATAAAGGGCCATTGGGACACAGCACAACCCTACAAAGATCTCAGTGTCTTGGTGCGGGGCCTTTTTGCTTTCCGGTTCCACAAGCTCATTCTTGCCATTGGTTCCTGAGTGCTCTATATATTAGACCGGCCCCCCAGCTGCTTTGCAGTAGGACTCCCATCACATTCAGCCACTGGCTACCACTCATGGGCAGCCTCTGGCCCTCCAGCTGCTGCTTGGTCCTTGCGTTGCACTGCTTTAAGGGTCTCTTGCCTCCAGGACTGTTACATTGTTACATGGATGTAATTCTGCGCCATCTGTGTGAAAAGATTATTAAACCCCTGCCATACGCTTCCCCCTGCCACAAAGCTGTACCAGGGCATGCAGCGGTCCGTCTCCTCCTCCAGCAGTGAGAGGGTTAAATCCGATTTCACACCAGTACTCGCATAACACAATCTGGGGAGAGAGGCTCAGCTCTGGCGGATGACGAAGTTCGCGCCCTGTATTTCCGAATCATGTGCCGTCTCTGTAACAGCTGCTGGCAGCCATATCTCGGTGATCAGCCGGGTCATTGTGTGGTTTTTTTACTCCTGAAAAGGGCAAACGAGGGGCAAGTCAATGGTCACACGTGCGTAACTAGGTGGTGTGGAGGCTACTACTGTCTTCTGGGGCAGAATAATGTCCAAGGCGTGATATCCCTGATGGTCCTGTGGGAGAGTGGAGTCCACTCATTAACTCATACAGTTTGGTATGAAGGGTACTCTCATGCACATCTCTATTTAAAAATAAGTAATAAAAACAGAACCTGCCGACAGATCGGCCCCCATTCGGCCCCCGTCTAGTCGCCCGTTTCTCCTGCTGTAAAGACTCAAACCTTAATCAGCCGTTGGTCTTGCCTTAGATTCAGGAGCCGTATGTCTATCCCATGCGTGTTTAAATAGATCTCCCTTTCCTAGCACCCTAGCCAAGTCTGAAGATGCCCCCACTTGAGCCCCCACTTGAGCGATAAGTACAGGGGACAATAAGCACCCTCTGGGATTTAAGACTCCGTAACCTCACAGGAGCAGGGATTTTTTCCCTTGTGCGTTAATCTTATTGTCACCTTGTATCTTGTCAATTTTTATGTAATATAACACTGTATCCCCCCCCCCATTCAACCCCACTTTTCTTTCTTCTGTATATAATACACAATCATGTCATGGTTGTCCTTAGGGGGAGACATGGGACGCAAACCCACCAATGGCACAGTCTCCTCTTGTCTGTATCTCCTTTATTAGACTTTGGCCGTTAGGACCTGCGGAAGGAAGCGAGGTCCAGTAACCCGAGGGATTCAATATCAGCGAACGACATCAGCACCTGAGACCCTTCATTGCGTTACTCTGCAAAATGTCACCATGACAATTGAATTACATCGCGATATACATGTTGATCATAAATCAGCATGGCCTGAAGATGCGACCCATAGCAGACCCCCCGGAAGAAACAGTAACCAGGAATCGCAGTACAAGCAGCATCATTCCCAGCGTTCCAGAAAAAGAATACCGAGTGTCACTCTGTAATAACATCCTAGAAATAAAACCCTGCGGGGAACCAGGGGTTTGTGTGCAGTGTCCATTGCAGCAGCCACGCAGAGAGCAGCAACAAGCCCCAAGGTGCGACACCATTTGGAGAATCAGAAAACTCGATGATGTCATAACCTGGCACCCAAGTCTATAGCAATGTGCAGGAGCAAGAAAAGAGAACAATTTAATTGTAAAACCACCAATTACACCCGACCCTAGGCCCAAAGTATAAACATGGAATGAGGACTGAGGGGCCCTGTATTAATTATGCCTTGGCGGGTCTGTGTATGGTGAAAAAAGACATCATTTATTACTAGAGAGCTTTTGAGATATATTGTTCAGAATTTATTGTTCAGAATATTCTTCTTTATAAAGGCAATAGTAACGTATCGGCGTTCACGCGGTATCCCAGGCGCGTCAGAATTCCGTGGCAGACAGCGCTTCCCTGTATCAGATTTCCGGAGCGCAGTAATCGGACTCATTTGCTTAACAAATCCCAGCGACGCTGTATTTTAAAAACTCCTCTGCCACGTACGCCGTAGATTTAACATGAAACCCAGCCTTTCATTTACAGGCAGACGTTCGGCGGGATACCTGTAGACGCCGCGCTATTCATTTCCCGGCTTGACGGAGCGCTGATTGGGAGCGATTGGGATGATTGTAAGAAAAGATCCCGTTGTCTCTGCAGTAATTGTCCTAGAAAAGATTTTCAATGCAGCGCGAGGCGAGATGACTGACTGAGCCCGGGAGCCGGCGAATCCTAAATATAGATAGCGATTCTCCAGGTGTTAAAACTCCCGAGACCAAAAGGCAAAAAAAACATGGAAGAAGATAAAGCCGAGGAGCGTCGGCAATAAGAAGATCCCCTTAACTCCTCGCTCTGTCCTGGCCAACGTCTATCATCTGATCCGGAATTATTCTGCGTTTGCTTTCAGGTGCAACATTGTTACAAGAAATAATGCTTTGTTATGTAAATAAAACACTGTTTAGCCATCGAAGACGATACTTAATTGTCCCTTTGACAAAAAAATCCTTAACCCTTTCCATTTTTCCGAGGATTTTCTTTTCCGAGATATTGTGAAGAGCTCCCCATGTACACGGATAATATTAAAAAGCAACAAAAAAAACCCCGGTATCGTTAATACATTTATTTGGTTTAGCAAAAGTCAGTGAAGGCAACGGTGGAGGTTGTGATGGAGTGAGGATGTTTTAGTGTGAGTGTGTATATGTAAGTGTGTGTAAGCATGTGTGTGCATATGGATAAGTGTGTGTTAGTGTATGTGTATAAATGTGTGTCTACTAGTTACTGGGGGGGCCCAAGGGGCTGGGGGCCACTTGGCTTTAGCTGCCCCCTGGGCCAGAAGGTGCCAATCCTCCCCTTGTTTTCACCCAGGCACGTGGTAGCTCAATAAATTCCTTTTTTTTGGAGCACAAAAAGGATCCAGCCACATTTAGAATAACACCTAGGATCATTGCATGTGGGCACATGGGTGCATTTAGAAAGAAACATGTAAGAAAATCTAGGGGGTCCTGGATTAATTCAACTAAAGCCGGGCCTGGGGGCAATTTGGACACAATGCATGGGACCCAAAGTGGGGTGAGGTGTAGCTGCGCATCTCCCCATCTGCTTTGTAGAAAGCCCGGCGTCTGAATTCAATCATCAGCTCAGGACAGGCCGCGTGAAATTGATTCCGCGACGCTCCCATGCGTTTTTACACCGCGTGCGTCTCCCAGAACCAATTAGATCCCCGGATTATCCCATGAAAAGGCGGATGATGCAATTAATACCAATAATGATTATTATTATTATTATTTTAATGAATATGAAGGAATTAATTTCTCCTACAGCTCAAAGTAATTAGCGACTTAACGGCAGCTTAAAAGCTGGTATACATTTTGTGCTAAACAACAAAAATAAACCAACCCCTGACCCGTTTAGAAATGTATTTCCCGTTATAGATTATGTATTACCTATAAACCAAATGTATTTCCTCCCCATATCACACAATGCTATAAACACACATATTACGCAATTCCCCGATGATTGCTATTAATAATTTTGCTTCCTTGATGCGTATTTTCCTGTGACTCTTAATTAAAGCTCGTCGAGGATTCTTACACAGGGCGACTATTATCGAGGACAATCATCTCTCTATAGCAGCACTTTTGGAATCATTTGTGTGCCACGTCTGAGAATCGGAATGACTTTGGCAAATTTCGGCCCCTGCGTTGGCCAAGAACAGGGATTGAAACCCAAGAGAGGAATTTTAATCATGGCGCTTGGCCCTGGCGGACAGACCCCCTCCATCTTACTAAACAGCGGCTCAACAATAGATTCTACAATACATTCAGCTGAATTACCGTTCCCAGTGGATCCTCAAATTTAAAATTATTCCAGGGGAGCAGAAATCTGAATATATTTAACCAAAATAATATTTTTGGAGAAATTCAGCATTTTAGGTTGATTCATGATCCGGGTTCAAAACAAAAAAGAAATAGTTTTTAACAGGCAGATATTTCTGTAAAATCTGCAAAATGAGATATTAGCCCGCAATAAATATTCGATTTTCACATATTATAAAAAAAAAAAAACATATTATAAAATATCACTGCCGCAGAAATCTGTCCCTAAGTGACCGTAAAGATTTTCTCTTTCTTATATGAGCAGAAGTGAATCATTCAATATCTCAAATAATAGACACTTAGAACCTGCCGGAAGATCGGCCCCATCCGGCCCCCGTCTAGTGGCCCGTTTCTCCTGCTGTAAAGACTCAAACCTTAATCAGTCGTTGGTCTCGTCTTAGATTCAGGAGCCGTATGTCTATCCCATGCGTGTTTAATACCCTCACTGTATTACCCTCTACCACTTCTGCTGGGAGGCTGTTCCACTTATCTACTACCCTCTCTTGTTGTAACTTTTCCCCTCCATGGAAATAAACTTCTCTCCCTTTATGTATTTAAATGTCTCTCTCCCATCCTCTCTCTCTCTCTCTTCTGTCTTTAAAGCCGGACATATTGAGCTCCTTCAGACCTTCTTGATATTTGGGATATTTGGTACCCAGAAAATCTTCTGACGCTCCCCCCCCCCGTGCTGAAATGAGGACCCCGTAATTCTTCACTGTTCCTTTACACATGGCTTGGAAATGTTTCCCACGTCTCTTGTTTAGTGAATTGTTCACCAATCTGTCTATCTTTTGATCAAAATAAAAATTAGAAATGACAGCGGGAACAAAAAAAATATTCTAATTGTGTGACACGTTTCCCGTAATCATCGTTATTACTGTTTATAAACCCGCTCCATTGTGAGAGTCAGACATCGGCGGGGGGGGGGGGCTTTTTGCCTCCGCACCCGGCGCTGTTTGTTTTGTGATGTTTAGAATACATTGTTCATTGTTATATTTTCCTTTCTTTTAAAGGTTGGTGACGTTTTACGTACCGCCGGAGAGTTATTAAGTTATTAAGCGATATTATTCTCAGTACGGGGGGGGGGGGTAAGAGTGGGTGACTGATCCTTCTGGATCCGGCTTATATTTCGATTGATTTTCCATTAACGTTTCCATGAGGTTTCTGTGAAATATATAGATACATCAGCACCCCAGTCTGTTATAGAGGTTTCCGTGCGGTTGCCATGGACTGGGTGCCACTAAATTTAGAGTGAATTCCAAGCACGAGTAAGCCAAGGTTTGTAACCTGTGATAGCAGAAAAGGGGGTTAAGGGTTTTGTTCAACTGAAATACCTGAAGGAAGACAATGCTGGGAATTTATGAAAAGATTTGTGTCAGTAATCCCTGTAAAAAATATTTTTTTATTCAACAGTCTATTCATTCTTTGACTTCACTTTTTATTATTACAGCTCATGCCCAATGAGCTTCTGCTGTAGAAGGAGCACGGCTGTCCTTTTATTATGTATGGTTATATTAGTTAGTGAGATTCCGTCACCATTTGACTTATACATTATACAGGGCCAGTTTAGAAACCTGCCAGTGCTGGCCCTTTATCAATAATAGAGAACCCCCAACTCCACTTTAGTGAATAAACTCCACAGTGTTCAGGTCGTGTGTGGAGTCCTAAGTTACTGGAGTCGAACATCAGGGCTCTATAATCCAACTGAATCCATTGAAGAACTCGGTTAGAACCTTAGAACTAATATAATAACAATGATTTCTAACAAAGTCTTGGTCAACGGCTCGGCCTCCATATAACCGGAGGAACTCGTGGCCACCGGCTGAATGGGGTGATGCCGGTTAATTATATTTCATCTCACAGCACTATGTTTTATACAGAACCAGCCGAGGACATATTGTCTATAAAGAGTTCTAGAGTAGATCCTTCATAGCGCAGAGGTTACCAAAGTTGGTCCGGGACAGATATTTCTAAACGGGTCATGGGTTGGTTTATTATCTACATATGTTTGTAAGAACGGTGTTTGATTCCTGGAGACGTAGGGGTTCATCACGAGCAGATCAACCGTGCTACCTGTTTTAGATGCTGTTCACCTATTAGACTCTAATGTGATGCTATCAAAAAGCTATGAGGTCACTCAATTTTTGGGCGATTGCTCATTGGTTCACAAGCTTAGGATCTGATGTATCTTGTTGGGTTCCATGGACAGACGCTGATGACCTCCAAAAAGAACCAGGTTGTGTTCCAAGAGTGACCCTGACTAAAGTTGGCCATGAGAAAGGCTAACAAACACTGAACTTGCCCACTCCTTGATACAAAGTATCTGATGGGAATGAACATTGGTGTAGCCAGCGTGCAATTTTCAAGGTGTGAACATTAATGTAACCCGGATCTACTAAAGAAATACGTTTAGAAACCATGAACGTCCTCCACCCCGAGTGATGTCAGATCTGCTCAACCCTCTCTGTGCAGAATTGGGTATTTTTCATTTTAGGATTGGAGGATAGCATAGAATCTCAGAAATGTTTTTTTTTTTTTCTCCACTGGAAAAAAGGAACATCAAACAGCAATAAAAAAACATCAGCCGGGTGAAAATCTTCACAGCTGTGCGTCGCAGCGGCGCGTCCTCAAAACGAGACTGGAATAGAAAACGAAAAGTATTGAAATATCGCAAGAATGTTTGGAGGCCGAGGAGCTCTTAGCGTCTCCGTACGGGGATTCCAGGTCATATAATATGGTTGGCTATTATAATTCTTCTTGTATTGTTATTATTATTATTTATCAGTTTATATAACCAGTGGGGTCTTCTAGCCTGGGCCACTTGGGTGGCAAGTCCACCGGCTCGGCAGCCCCTCTGCCACGTAACAGGGAGCCAATTGCCGAAGGAGTACAAAAGGGGGTGCAGGATAAAAATGACCAGGACAGACTAAAGGGTCTTAATACATATAGCTGGAGAAGACATGAGGAAGGGGGGGTATGATAGGGATATTTAAAGACATAAAGGTAGGAAGGAGAAGAACTTCCAAGACAGTGAGGGAACTTAAAACACGGGACAGGCAGAAGACTATCCAGAACCCAAGATGAGGACTGGTTAAGGTTTGAGGACTTAGAAGAATGGTTGGACTAGAAGGGGCAAATGGCTCTTATCTGCCATCAAAACCCAAGTTACTTTGTTTACTGACGACGGGGTTAGGAACCTCTATCCTGGCCAAGCTTCCTGAAGGACCAAGTCACCGCTGGCATTCGAAGGATCTACGAGCCAAGACGGCCAAAGATTAAAAAAAAGAGTGTTTGCTCCTGAAGGCAAGACTAAGAAACTAAGTTCCCCAGTGGGTTCATCTCATGTTTTCATCTAAACTTAAACGAGTCGCTGCGCGGGGAGAAGATTAAATTCTCATTGTTATCACATTTCCTCATTCTGTAGAAAAGCCCCCAAAAAATGTTCCAAACAAAAGACTCGTTCAAGATGCGAGTAAAGTTTCTCTGAAAACTCCGGGTTACTCGGCATTCCGGACTCGTTCCCTGGGAGCGAGACGGACGACGGCAAAGTGAGTGGGATGAGGAGACCCGGTGTCTGTGCTTGGGGAGCTCGGAGTAAAGGGGTGATGGGAGTGAGCGTGCGGCTGGGCAGGGAGTGATCGCCATCTGCGTGGAGCAGCTGAAAGCATCTCGGCGTCTCGTATTCAGAAGTGAATCACCTGGTTTGTCACACAAGGTCCTCGCTCAGACTTCACCCACTCTCTCTGTGCACAGAATGTGAGGGGGACCTTGTGCGTTCCGTCAAAGACGAGTACAAAAGGTACACAGAAAGAAGGGCAGCCGCCCAACTCGCCTACACGCATCGTTAACCCGTGCCGCGCCAGAACGGAGATCTACACGTCTCATCGGTGCACGAGTTCCATTAAATGATCGATTCACATCTGTAACTTGGTAAAATTCACTTATAATTCATCAAATTCTAATCCCGATGCAGAAACAAAGAAAACTCCCAAAGTTATATAAAAAAAGTCAACAGCGTTTTTACTCAGCACCTTGATGTGGATGGGGCATTACTCACTAAACGGTTACTTTTACTCCCCCCCCCCAGCATTATTTGAGAGAATTGGAACAAGTGCATAGAAATTATACATTTCTTAAAATCTGAACTCACAGTTTAGTGAATAAACTTAGACCTTTTAGGGTTATAGGTTAATTAGAAAGAGAGAAATATAGAACCTGCCGGCCCCCGTCTAGTCGCCCGTTTCTCCTGCAGTAAAGACTCAAACCTTAATCAGTCGTTGGTCTCGTCTTAGATTCAGGAGCCGTATGTCTATCCCATGCATGTTTAATCCCCTCACTGTATTACCCTCTACCACTTCTGCTGGGAGGCAGTGCCATTTATCAACAAAACCCCTCAATAAAGTGAATGTCGAATCTTTTTGATATTCCTTTAATATACTCTCTCAGACTCTGATATTCCCCCACGTGAACCCGTTTACTTCCCCATGGGTCAGTAGAAGCATCTGGGCGCTGTTAGAACGTAGGCGGAAGGTTTGGAGTATTTGTACGTCGGCGCGCCATTCCCCATATTTAGGATCCTAGGCGTATCTTGACGCGCAGCTGAAGCCTGGGTGTTATTTCATCATAAGTACTATTTTAGCAGAAAATGACTCATATCGCTGTACATTTCAGTTGGTATTATATGGAAATGGGCGACGCGGTAATTCAGAAGGATACAGCCTTCCATTTGTCTGATATGATGATTATTACAACAGGGAATTCATCTTGTGAGATAAATATTGTGTCAGTTATTGGAGTAATACAACATATATAAAAACTATATCCATTTATCTATCTATCCATCTATCTCTCTATCTATCCATCCATCTATCTATCTATCCATCTATCTCTCTATCTATCCATCCATCTATCTATCTATCTATCCTATCTATCTCATCTATCTATCTCTATCTATCTCCATCCATCTATCTATCTATCTACCTATCTATCTATCTATCTATCTACTGTATATATACATATATCATTATTATTATTTTAATCAGCACCAAGCAGCATTTCATAAAATAAAAACTTTTGAAGGCATTTACTTTTCACTTTTATTTTAATCTCAGATGTCAAACAGTCCTATGCCGGCCAGAAAATCCTAAACTTTCTATGCAATAAAGTCGCTGGGGTGAATAAACGTCACACTTTATAATAATCCCTAACTATGGCTAATACAGTAAGGGAATTTAAACATGCATTGGATAAGCATATGGAACAGCCTCCCAGCAGAAGTGGTAGAGGGTAATACCGTGAGGGTATTAAACATGCATGGGATAGACATACGGCTCCTGAATTAAGACGAGCCACGACTGATTAAGGTTTGAGTCTTTACAGCAGGAGAAACGGGCGACTAGACGGGGGCCGAATGGGGCCAATCTGCCAGCAGGTTCTAGGTTAGTAGTAAATAGTATGAAGAGCCAATTATGAAATTTAGTGAAGACCCCCATATAAACTGTGCGGCAAAATTTGGAATCCCCTAATTTTTTTGGGTAGAAAAAATCCAAGTTCCTGATTCCGAAAATGACCGTTTTCAGAAGCATCAGAAATACTTTTTCTCGGCAGCTCTTGTAAGATCGTTTCGTTTAGCTCTTTGTCGGCGGGGTGATGTAAGGAAATCAGAACGTTATACAGTCATTTACATTCCTTGTCATCTCCCCCCCCCCGCGCATGGCTCTGTTTAACCTGTTGGGCGCTGGGCGTTCTGGGCCGCGGAATCTATTTGTGAAGCGGATGAGTAAAATAGTATCTATCACGCTTCAGAAGAGAGAGGGCGTCTCACATATGACTCAACAGACTGGTACCGGGAACATGTGTGTGTGAGTGAGCGCTCGCATCCGAGGCTCTGCCAGAAAAACCCGTGAATAACTCGCAGCATTTCAACTTTCATCTCAAACGGGGGATCAGCAACCGACGTCCAAATACCTCCCGCGTGCGACGTCGCCGATCACGCAGGTCACTTCTGGGTCAACAGCGGAGATTCCACTAATAGCTAACTGGGGAAGACTTTAAATATTACGGGCTCATGTACTGCGCTGGCCTTTTTAACCCTTTAAACTTCAAAAAAATGTAATGGAATAAAGTGTTTTAACAACTCTGCTTCTTCTCTTGGCTCTCCTCTTTCTTCACTTCTTCTTTCTTCTTTTTTTTTGATGCGCTTCTGCTTTCAATCTGCTCCGTTTAACCTGGACTCCCGGAGTCGGAGCTTCCATGCACGCCTTCTCCCTGAAAGAAGGAGAGCTGCAGAAAAGGAGCCCCAGGACACGGAAGCAGTTGGGTAGAAGAGATAAGGAGACATTGAGAGATAGTGTGAGTGAGTGTGAGTGAGCGTGAGAGCGAGAGAGAGCATGAGAGAGTGTGTGAGAGAGTGTGTGAGAGAACGAGAGAGAGAGAGAGTGTAAGAGAGTGTGAGAGAGAGTGTGAGAGTGTGTGAGAGAGTGTAAGAGTGTGTGAGAGAGTGTGAGAGTGTGTGAGAGAGCAAGAGAGAGCATGAGAGAGTGTGAGAGTGAGAGTAAAAAAAACAACTAAATGAAAGCAAATGATAACTCGGAGCTCCCTGCTTCGTGTTCGTTGGTTCGGTTGGGGATCCCGCTGGGAAGCGCGGTTGGAGCCCCCATCATTTCCTCCAGCGTGACTGCGATTTTGGGTCTGTGGCAGCCTGGCACGACCCGACACGCTGCCTTCCTATAGAATAAATACAACTGGCAAGCAAGAAGGCAACAAACTGGAGTCACTCCAGATCCGGTTACCCCCCCCAGCCCAAGCCCAAAGCCCAAAGGGGTCATAGAAGCTAATGATCTAACGACGATTTTCTAATATTCAGGACTATTCTAAATAAGAACCCCAGCGAATAGCACAAACGTCACGTGCGTAAGAGCGTCTCGTTATTACCTGGATAGGACCCTGCCCCCGCAGCAGCGAGATTTCAGACCACAGCCGCATCTCGCGCAATAATGAGACAGATCTGTCTAAAATGAATAAAATACCTTGCAGAGATCGGTCAAAACATTCGTTTTCCTTTTGCGTCTTCCTACTGGATTTATGCAAGTTTGGGAAAGCCCAGAATTAGGATATTAACTGCATTAAAATCTATACAACCCCAGATATATCCCCCCGAAAAGTTACTGCATGCATTCAAAACTATATACTTATCATATATACGGTATATAATATATATATAATAAGTGTGTGTATATAATAAGTATATATTATATATACGGTAATATATACGGTAATAAACTCTCTGTATTTTATGTCAAAATAGTCTTAATCCTGTTGGAATTATTAAACTCTTGTCCAAAGTTTGCAGTTCAATACTGAATGGGGCAGGAAGAATATCAAATAGAGTGGCAGGGGCAAGGGCAGGGGCAGGAGCGGGGTGCAGGGACAAGGGCAGGGGTACATGTGTGTGTTAACATGAATGTGTATGTGTTAACATGAATGTGTATGTG
>VKOC01024439.1:0-36557 GCA_009364415.1 Spea multiplicata | reverse complement strand
AATTATGTAAGTAAGGCATTATATAAGAATATGCTATCTAAATTACAAATTCAGTGTGGTAAATACACCAAAATTTATCAAAAAGTTGATAAAATCACATTATGTAAAAATCCAATCTATTAAGTGCATCTCAGGTAGATAAACATATAAAAAAAAGAATAATAAAAAGTAAATGCATTTGAGTACATTTACATAGATCTAATATTGGCCAAATAGTTGAAAAGTTAAATACCAATGAATAATTTAAAGTGGGTCAGATATCGTGCCAATAATCATATCCTATACAGAATAATTAATAGTGTTAAGAACTTTCCAAGATTGCCCAAAATATCCCCAACAAAGTGCGTATGTGTATATCTACCGTTTGTGCATCCATCAGTTCTATAGAAAAAGGTCTATTTTGAAATTCCAACCTTATTTTTTAATTTATCTTTTTTCTTCTTTTTTTTTTTCCTTCCTTTTCTTCCTTCCTCTCCCCTCCTTCCCCTTTCCTTTTTCCTTTTTTTCCCTCTTTTTTTTTATTTATATATACAAAGTAGATTATTTAAAGTGGAACAGTCCCCAATATAAATGTTTATACTAAAAAATATAGTGTGCAGACTAAGTGCTATGCTGGATTTCCAACATTGTTCTTAAGAAAGTGCTTAAGTGCATATAGATATGTAAAAAATAAAATTTTAAAGTACCCAATTATTTAAGACTTGGCCATTCACAAAACTAGCCATTAGTGTATATTACTGAGTATCTGACCAAAATACTGTGTTTGTAATATCAATGTGTAACAAACATTCCTAATCTTAAGGATTCCAAGGATTATTCTTAATGAAGTGCTTACGTGCATGAAAATGTGTTAAAAATTAGGAAATTTAAAGTGGTAAGGATTTTCCAAGGCAACACACTTCTCTAGAATTTGGCCACTAACTAAAGAAAATAGGAAAAAAAAAAAAAAAAAAAAAAAGTTTGTATTAATAATCTCAATGTATAACAAACATTCCTAATCTTAAGGGTTCCAACAAAAATGCATACGTGCATAATAATGAGTTAGAAAATAGAATATTTAGAATAATATAGGAATTTTCAAGGCAAACTCAATTCTCTAAAAAAAGGTAAAAGTCAAATTTTCTTCTGTTTTATCCATTCACTTAGTAAAGTTGCATTCATAAAGGTCTCGGCGGAATTGTTCCAGTATACTCTAAGAGCTCTGGGGAAGGCCCATATATATCTAATGTCCTTTTCACGCAAATATTTTAAGTCGTGCAGGAAGGTTCGTCTCCAACTTCTAGTAGCCGGAGAGAGGTCAGCATATATTTGAATTTCCGAAAATTTAATATCTTTAGAGGTATTTTGTCTACGTGCTCTCAAAATATTCTCTTTCCAGCGAACCGAAGAAAAGGAAACAATAACGTCTCTGGGAATACTTTCTGCCAGATCCTTGGGTTTCTTCAGGCGGTGGCAGTTATCAATTAAATTGGGAGGCAGCGCCTCTTCTATATGCATGTCCTGAATGAGATCTATTATGAATGCTTGAAGATTATCAATTGAGTATGATTCTGGGATGTTCCTAAAACGTAGATTAGAGCTACGAGAACGGTCCTCCAACTCAGAAATTTTGATTTGCAGGTCTTCAAATTTATTTTCTAAACTTGTAACCAATGCTGAGGTTATATTCTGTTGGTTTTCTAATAAACCATATTTAACTTCTATATTTGAAACCTTTGTTGTCAAAGTGGCAATATCCATCCTGATTTCTGTCGAGCTGGAAGAAATTTCTTGTTTTATATTTTTGAGTAAGTCATCTAGAGCATTACATAATATTTCTTGCGTGATAAAAGTAACAGGTCTAATAGGGCTAGACAAAGTATCTTCCATTGAAAGCAGTGATTCGGCTTGCGAATAATCCAAAGTCTCTTTTGTATGTCTTGGAGAGAAGAAAGATGAAGTACCCTTATCTGTTTTAGAGTCTTTCTTATCTTTTTCTCTAGTTTTAATAGACTGGTGTTTAGGAGGCATGGTTACAGACCTATATTGCTGGATATAAACTATAACGTTAGGAAAAGATTTTGTAGAGCTAACGTATGCCTATAATTGAAAAAAAAAAAAAAAAAAAAAAAAAGTATGTGTTACTGAGTCAAGACACAAATTCATATAGCCTATAGGAGCAAATTCATATATCTGATATAACTGATAAGGGTTGGGACACTTATCTGATCGTCTGGTAGAAGAGAAAAAAAGGAGCAGCTGTGCTTTTAAATTTTCCAGGGAAAAAAAGTTCGGTATCACAGGCGTTTAAATAGATAAAGCACCCTTTTCTTTTTTTTTCTTTTTTCTTTTTCTTTCTTTCCCTTTTCCTTTTCTCAGATTTCCCCTTCTTTTATCTCTCTTCTTTCCTCTTTCCTTTACTTTTTATCCTTCTCTTTTTCATCCGCTCTCAGAGAAACCATTGGCAGCATCTCACCGTCAGGTGTATATTTCCAGCGTCTCAACAGCCTCAGCAAGGCCCAAATAAACGAGACCGCAGACATGGGGCAATGCCGAGCACACTGGTATTGCAGTACAGTGCCCGACCCCCCAACGCACCCCGCAGCTCTTAAATTATTTCGAGCCGCCGAATTCTTTTTAATTTAGCAGAGCGGCAGGACCGTGGAGAGCCAACACACGACCCAGTCCAGTCCAGGACAGCATAGAGCACGGCGGATTCGCGGCAGAATCGCGGATTAGCGGCACGCCACAAACAGCCGCATGGTTCCCATCTCCTCCTCCTCCTCCTGGCGCGTGCGCCGTCACGTTCGTACGTGCGTCACGCCCCTCATCGTCTGTCCGGCAGGTAGATTGTTTCAAGCATCTTACAGAACTGATTATGTGGCCGCCTCAGTTGCTTCTCTCTCTCTACATGTAATCCCAGACAGGCTCAATGATCAGATCAGAGCTCTGTAGGAGCCATACCATCACTTCCAGTACTCCTTGTTCCTCTTTACGCTGAAGATAGTTCTTAATGAATTTGGCTGTATGTTTGGGGCCATTGTCATAATGCAGAATAAATTTGTGGGCAATTAGATGCCTTCCTGTGGTCTTGTATGATGAATAGGTATCTGCCTGTACTCCTTAGCATCGAGGAGACCATTAAATCTGACCAAATCTCCAACTGCTTTTGTAGAAATGTAACCCCAAATTTAAAAGGAATCTTCACTATTGCCTGGAAACACTCATACTTGCACCACTCTCCAGCCATTCAGCAAAAAAACTGCCTTCAGGTACAGCCAAATGCATAAAAAATTGAGCCAGTCCAGAGCATCTGCTGCCATTTCTCTGCACCCCAGTTTTAGTATTTTCTTGAATAGTTGAGTTGCTTGACCGTGTTTCCACATCAGAAATATGGCTTTTTGGCTGCAAGTCATCCATGAAGACCACTTCTGACTAGATTTCTACGGAGAGTAGATGGGTGTACCAGGGTCCCACTGTTTTGTGCCAATGCTGATGGCACTGCCAGACACTTGCGAAGTGAAGTAAGCTGCACTAAGTTTCCTTGGCCGACCACTGCATCTACTGTCCTCAACATTCTTTGTGATACTCCAAAACAACTAGAAACTCCTGTCTGCCTACGCTACACTAAACTATTTTTCCTTGTTTTTGTACTACAGGGCAAGAAAGTTGTTTCAAATATATTTCTTGCAGGAGGGGCACAAGATTTTTTTTACTTTTTAAAAAAAAAAAAATATTTTTACTTTTTTTGGTCCCATCACTGGAATATTTATTATGTTTATATGTTTATTTGTTTTAACTTTTTTTATACTTTTTATTTTTTATTTATTTTTATATTTACCATACTCCAGTGCGTGCGCTGCATTGCTGATTGCCAGCAGGGGGAGCCCAGAAATCTCAGGAAGGTAAGGACAGGACCTCTGGGAACCTTCCTATACAGCACTTTTGATCGCTCTAGTGAACAGTCACACGGCACCCTGTTTTTTTGGGTGTTGATGAATGTCTCAATATGAAGGAGTTTCAGCAACACCGGCTGAGCGAGGGAGTACTGCTTTTTCAATATGATTGCTCCAGACAATGATCACATGGCACCCCAGCAAATTTGGTTGGTGTTGCTGAGTGCCCCAATATCACTGAATGCTTTCTAAAATCCTTTATCCCCATTCATTTTGTGCATAATTAACACCTTTTATTTATTTATTCCATAATATAACTGCACACACATGTATGCCAATATCATACATGTGCAGTGAATTTCTAAGATCCAGCCATTTGGATCAGGACACATACACAGAGAGTTGGGGCCTTTAAGACAGCCTGCAGGACCCCTAGCATTTTGTGTTTTATTCAATAAAGAGAGAATTGTCATGAGAATTGTGGTTTTAACTCACTTCACTATTCATTATGAGCGGCGGACCTGTCTCTACATAATGCATAACTTAATGAGTAAGGAGACTTTGAAGATATCTCACTGCTTTAACTATGCATCATACAGGGTAAGCATTATCCTTTCTGTATTTGGCCCTTCATCATGTTTAGGAGCTGAAAAATAACTCTCCATTTAGTGAATACACACGTCCAGGTTGTGCCACTGGGAATACAATTTGTCCCTGCAGAAAAAAATATTTTTGGAGGAATTTTGTTTATATATATACATACATATAGCATAGAGTTCAAAGCTTAGCTCTGATCAAAATCAAAACAATATTTTCAAATGCAATTATTAAAACATATGCATCTGCAGAGCAACTGGTGTAGAATTATGCAAGTCATTACCAAGTAATTAGTTTTTTTAACAATAAATGTCATGAAATGTTTAAACATAAGATTAGTAAGTAGTAGGATTCAGTTAAAGTTCTTTGCATATTGAAATTGGCAATTAATTAAATGGACAAAGTGCTAAAAATATTCCTTGTTTGCCTGTAATATACAAAATCATGCTTTTCATTAACATATTAATGCCAAACATACATCAACATTGTCACTGTTTATTTGATGTAAACTTTATTTAAATCAACCCTAATGGGAATACAATTATGAGGTTAGATTGTTTTCGCAGGGCACAGTCTACTAGAGGGTTGAGTCACTCATTCACCAAGTGTAATTACACTTTAGCAGTAATAAGGAGAACTTACTAAGTGACATGCATCTCTGAACAGTGACAGCGATAATTGTGCTTTGTTATATCAAATGAATAAAGATGAAGCTTAATAAAATAATATATATAAAGTTCAAAAGAATGTGGTCCATCAGCTCTGTGTATGGCACCAGCAACATCCAGGTACCAGGTCCATAGAAAACAGACTCTCCCATTCTTTGGAATTGAATTATAATAGCATCACAAGGCCAAATGTCTGTCAAAGTGACACTATAGACAAGTTAAAGCAATAAAACCTATAAGAATTAGCAGGTTAGTGGCAACTACCTACTTGTAAAAAATGCTGGAGACCAACATTTTTAAAGCAAATATGTAAAGAGCCATTTTTGCTCTTACACTAATATGTGCCAATCCCCCAAAATGTATTTTTTGTTTGTTACTTCTATAACTTTGTTTTTCTCACCCATGCCTGGGGAACAACAAAATGATCTGACCGCTTATGACAATTCAACATCTTTCATAATAATGACACCAAATGGTAATATCTACAATGGTGCTCTAATTCACATTTTCAGCATGTACAGAAAAAATATTGTGTCACTTCATTTGCTTGTTAGGAACACACAATGACTATAACTTAACTGTTTCTTTAACTATCTGTAAGCCGACTAATTGATTGCATTTAGGAAGCAAAGCATATGAACAATAGTTTGCATTTTTGCATTTACTATAAATCGATAGAATATATTGCATCCAGTTACTGTTAAAATTTATTTTTTAGAAGGTAATGTTGAACTTCAGATATAAATATCTCATGGTTACCTGTTTGTACAGTAATTTGTTTTCTCTGTAGTTTTCTGTAGTTTTACAGTCCAAATATTTGCTTCATTTCATATAAATATATAGAGTAAATGCATTCATGAGAAAGGTTATGATCAAAATAGTGGAATCATCAAGTCCCCATATAAACACTTCTAATCTGTATCAACAAATGTCCCGACACTCTGGTTGTCCATTGCATGCGCAGTGCGAGGTCACACCCCAACCCACCTACCACATCACTTCCACATTCTGTTCCGATAATGTAGGAAAGTTACTGTGTATTCATTTGGCTGGTTATAGTTATAATGGTGGACAACTGTTTTAAAAAGATTATTGGGGGGCATAGTGTGTATAGACACTTTACCAGGAGAGGGGGAATTGCCATACACTGGAAACAGGAAAATGTTAACATTGCTCCAGCATCACAGACCTCCACAAAGGCAGAATCCCAGTGTGTCTCATGGTTTTATGGGTCAGGTACTGCAGAGGTTTGGGCTGGGGGAGATGTTCTGTTCCTATGCTAAGCTGATGTACATTGATATCTGCAGCTTGGTGCTGGTGAACGGCTGGAATACTGACCCCTTCCCAGTTCTCTCTGGGGTCAGACAAGGCTGCCCTCTTTCACCTCTTCTTTTTGTCTGTTGTACAGAGCCCTTCACTGAGTGCATCAGACGGAATCCAGAGATCAGAGGGATCATGGACGAGGTGACCATCTTCTGCGCAGACCGCCGGTTGGTGAGAACGCTCGTCCAGATGTGCGAGGACTTCAGCAAAGCTTTAGGCACAAAGGTCAACTGCGGGAAGTTTGAGACCATGCTGTTTGGGCATTGGGACCTGACTTCCGACCCGATCCCTTTTCCCATCAAAACGACTTCCTAAAGATCCTGGTTCGGCAGAGACTTTGCAGCCCTGAAAACGCAACAAGATCCTTCCCGTGCTGCATTACATGGCTTAGGCCTGGCCCTTGCTGGTCACCATATACCCATCAACAGAGCAGTTCTCCACTTCATCCGGGGCTCCAAAATGGACAGAGTAAAGCGTGCAGTGATGTACAAGGAACCTTGCAAGGGAGGCAAAGGTGAGCCTGACATCCCTAACATGCTGAGGGCTTTCTTTGTGTGCAACTGTGTGCGCAGGATTCTCAGAGATGTAGTGAAAGGCTCTGCTGGAAACTCCATATCTCGCTTCTTCCTACTGCCCCTATGGAGGCAGCTCAAATGAGAAAAGTGGGACAGCCCCTTCCCTTACAATTGGACTATGCCTTGGTTCTACTTGGACGTGGGCAAATTTGTAAGGGAGCACCAACTAATCAGAGCCAAAGACACTATCGAGAACATCCCAGGGCTCCCTGCCACCACAGCTATGACCGCTAATGTGGCATCGAGCAGGCATTGCATGGATGGCCATTCAGGGCGGCCTGCCCCTAAGGACATTTATGCATGCCAGGGACTGTGCAGATATAGACACTGCCCACAGTGCACTGTGGAGGAGGAAACGGTCCCTCACTTGTTCTGGCAGTGCCAGTTTGCACAGACTTTGTTCAGAGCCCTGGAGTTGGAACTCAAGGACTCTATCAAGAAAAAGTACCCCTCCTACCACTCTGTACTTTACAGCCTTTTTTCAGGAACACACACTGAGAACACCATTGATGATGCTTGGCGTCTCATGTGCTGTGTAAAGGACGCTCTATGGTTTGCCAGGAACCGCCTGGTGTTGAGGAGGGAGCAGGTCACAGTCCGTGACTGCCGCAGGCTTATCCACAGACTCCTGAGAGACTACTCTCTTAAGGACAGTCTAGAGCAGGGGCGTCCAACCTGCGGCCCTCCAGCTGCTACATCTCCCATCCTCCTCAGCCAGCCCCTTAGCTGAAAGAGCATTATGGAGATGTAGTCCTGCAGCAGCTAGAGGGCCGCAGGTTGGACGCCCCTGGTCTAGAGGCTAAAGACTAGCCCCATCTCCTTTGACCCCTTTTACTTTCCCCCCTCACCCACCCCGTTCATTCCATTTTCCCCATTTCCCCAGGCTGTTTCCACTAATGTGCTAACCATATGTGCCATGTCTGGAATTGTAATTGTACACTGCTTTTACTGTATATTACTGAGCTTTCTGTAACTGAAATCGTACTGCAACGTGTATTTCCCTGCGCTGCGTCGCAGTACTGCTTATCGTCTGATTAATGTACTCTTGCAAAAACAGGCATCAACCTGTTTTATCTCCCCACTGCCTGCAAAAGCCTTTAAGGTAGCTAACCACGACAGTGGAAGTGGTAAAGTTTAATATACTGCGGGAATTTAACCCCTTCAGTCACCTGGCACAATGCAAGCAGCCCAGGCCCTGAGGACGATTATTTTCGGCCGTTTTTTTTTGTTTCGGCATATTGCCAATAATGCCTTTTTTGGCCGATATATTTTGGCCACCAATGTTGCGAAAAGTATTTCTGAATCAGGACACCTGAATTGAGAAACTTGGAGGGGATTTTTCATCACTTTACCTAATTTTGTGAGGATTCATAGGGAAAATATATATATATAATATTTTTTTTTCTAATTTTTGCTAGTTTTTACTAAATTTCTAATTCTAAATTTTTAGCTAATCATCCAACTATGGTATCAAAAGAAAGCTCCATCTCTCCTTGAAAAAACAATATATAGTTTACATGTGTACACTATTCGCAGGAAAGGAGAATAGTCGCTTAACCAACAAAAATGGCAAAATTGCTCTGGGCTTTGAGGTACCACAAACCCCTGGGACTGAAAGGGTTAAAGATGCATGGGACAGGCATAAAGCTATTTTGAATCTAAGATTCAGTCCAAGGACTGATTGAGAACTGAGTAATGGGCGGAACGGTTCTTATCCGCCATCAAATTCCCTGTTTGCATGCTATTGCTAATCTCATTAGAATAATAATGAAGCAATGTCTTAATCAGTTATTCAGGTGGTAAATATATTTATAGAAACAAAACTTTGAACAACCCTGATTTCCAGTTTTTGATTGAAATGTTTATTTGCCAAAGGTAATAAGAGGGGATCCATGTAAATGACACAAGCTCTTTTTGGAAAACTTAATACATTCAGAACAACATTAAAGTAATGGAATAGTTACACAGATGTTCACCAATATACTGGTTAAATGACAAAGTATTGTCTTCAAGCAATGTGTCATCACTCACAAATAAACTTATCACCAACACATTTATTTTCCTTCTTTATAAAGAGACTGGTTTATTTTTTATTTTAGATTGCTATCATTAGAACCAGACAAAGGTCATAAAATGTATGCAACAAGTATATAGGGGAGTAGAATACATAAGAGAATCAAGTTGAAGATCTCTGCGGCCTATAACCCAGGTCTAACTTTAAAGCCTCTAACGACCCATTCAATGGCAACATCTTTGTGCTTGATTAAATGCTTGTGATATCACAAGTAATTAAATACCAATTGTAATCAATTATATAGTACAAAATTTGGCTTTGCAAAGTCCAGATACCCTGAATAGCTGACAATTGGGGGATGCACCATACTCGAGAAAAGCATTTCTTAATGGTATAGTCTGGATTCCCATACAGTCAGACCAATGTAGAATGCATTATAACAGGGGCGTCCAACACCTCGAGGAGCAGCCCGAGTGAGATTGGCAACCAGGATCATAAGAGCCCTGCTGCTTTCCTGTGGGAGGGTCTTTTGTACTCCACAGAGGAAGCGGAACTCAGCAGAGTTCAGGTGACATCACATGACTCTTTTCCAGTCCTGCTTCCTCTGTGCAGTACAAGAGAACGCAGAGGGAGGCCGCTCTCCCTCCTGAAGTCTGTGAGCGGCATCGAGAGAGCTGCAGTGCATGTAAGGGGGTGGGGGGAGGGTGTTTGAATGAGTATGCGTGATTGAGGGAATGAATTTGTGAATGAATTAATTAGTGTGTGTGCGATGTGATAGCATGGATGTGTAAGTGCGGGAACCTAGGCATGATGGGACTGTGATTGCTGCTAGCAATCACACTCCTATCATGCCAACTCAGCCAGTACATGCTGAAACCTGGCTAGCTGCCCCTTGTGTATTGATGCTGCCAGCAGTATGGGGTCTGCACATACAGCCACCCTGTACCAGCATGTACTGGCTGACTTGGCATGATAGGAGTGTGATTGCTAGTAGCAATCACAGTCCCATCATGCCTAGGTTACAGCATTTACTGGTTGCCTGGGTATAAAAGGAGTGTGATTGCTGTTAGCAATCACACTCATATCATGCCAAGTCATATTGTTGAATTTTATTCATCCTTAGTATGCAAGTCATAAATATATACTATATATATATATACTATTGGCATTAGCACATTGTTAACATTCAAGGATATAAACATATTCAAAAGCAGCCATCATGTTCTCATCAAGAAAATATTAACACAGGTTGTAATAAAATAATTCTGACTTTTCAGAGAACTATAGAGAATAAACAATAAGAAATTATCAAATCGTGTGTAAAAGAAATTACATAATTCATAAAGGTTGACAAACTATAAATGCCTTAGATGTAAGTTTATGTTTATATATGTATCTTTCTTATATAACTGCTCCCTTTTAGTATGCTTTCCAAAGCACATGATAAACATCAATGCCAAAGTTGTATTCCGCTAACAAGATAAACAATGTGACATATTTGTCAGCTAACAGGAGCAAACACCCTCATCAATTGTATCCCTCTAAGATTATGGAGCAATACCTGTCCTAAAGATGGATTTCTTGTTGGGATAATCCTTTATATGATGGTACTTAATGATAAACTCCTGGATTCTGTCATCAGTAGTTCATCAGTTCCAATCACAATTAGCATCCATTTTTCTCGTGCATATCTGAGCTGTCATAAAATGTTTTTTTTTTTTTTTTTTAAAAAAACACTTAAAGGTTGAAATGAGATTGCAAAGTAGATAATCCAGAAAACCTAGCAAAATGTACCCTGGTTAACAAACACTTTGGAAAACATCAAAAGCTAATAAAGGATAAATTAGATCAGTAATAAAATGTAAAATGAAAAGAACTTGGGAACTTGAGATATATCTTTTTATTTGGTAGAGTCTCTGCTGTGACATTATTTTTCAATTAAAACCTTTAA
This sequence comes from Spea multiplicata, assembly GCA_009364415.1. Classification (NCBI taxonomy): domain Eukaryota; kingdom Metazoa; phylum Chordata; class Amphibia; order Anura; family Pelobatidae; genus Spea; species Spea multiplicata. The sequence continues at coordinate 25,554 of VKOC01024439.1, read as the reverse complement.
ATGCCTTCCTCATTCTGTGGATCATGATAAGTATATTTATTAAAGTTCCACTATAGTAATATGGCATTGGCTTTCATGGTTTATAATATATATATATGTATATATATATACATATATATATATATATATATATATGTATATACTTACTAATTGATATGTAAATGGTGAAAAGTACACACTTTTTTTTTTGAATAATGAAAAATCAATAAACAGAACTTGGATTCTCGCTAGTGTGTGGATCGTCATAATGACAACCTTAATCATATAGTTGCGAATCATAAATATGCATCTCTGTGTTAAATGGTTATACACCTATACTCAGGATGCCAATGGTATTGTTTGCCGTTTGTTTTCAGAAGGAGCTGAGGTTTACCTCTTATTGCCGGCTGAGCACCTGTGGAGAGGCTAATCTGCACTTATTATCTGAACTGAGGCAGCTATTTTGTGTGAAGTTGGCATGAAGACATTACCTACTTAATTGAATTTTCCATCTCAATGCTCATTCATTGCTTTATTAGAGTATGGATTTTACAGCTTGTCTGCTCATGGATTTCTCCCAATTGAAATCTTATTTTCTGCATGTTCCATGCATCAAAGAGTACATGGATTCATTTAAGCTTTGCTTTTAATGATGTTATTTCTTGAATCAGGTTGCATTCTTAAAGCTGACCTGTTACTTCTACTGTATCCTACATCTTCTACTTTAGCACACTATAAGCACATGACATGATATTAGAGTCAAACAAGCTATGTATATAGTGTATTAAGACCCAATGGAAGCAGTCATCTGAAATCCCTGAATAGTATTCCTAAATAAATCCAAAGCAATACTAATTAAACAGCACAATATATGTAATGTTAATAAATACATTTAGTAATAGCTAAAAAAGTGTCAGTTACCCGTTAAGTAACTTACTATTTTCATCACAGATGTGTGCTTGCGCGTGATATTAACATATTCTTTTCCCATATACTAGTACTCTAAGTTTGTCTAACTTGCTCTTTTTTCACTCTGTGCTCCCTTGGGTTTCTAGATCTTCAGTTCCTTCTCTGTGGATTAGGCAGTAGTTATTGGGCACAGAGCTTCTAAAGCTTGTAACCGATGACTCCTGTAGGAGAGGATAAGAAAGCGTAAAACAAAAGTCCTTGTGCTGGTTAAGAACTTCTGATAGCTTTCAGAAAGAACTGAAAGTTCTCCACCGTAATCAAAATCCATTTTATTGCTGCAGTTTTCAGCAGTTATAACATTGTTCAGATGGTACTCAAGGGCTACTTGTGTAGGCCTGGTTTCTTTTCCCAAGTAAATCCTCACCAATATCTTAATCTTAGGCTAGGCAGCATGGTTGGTAAACCCAACAAATATCACATAAACGGCACATACAGCCTTAGCGAGTACTACAGTCCCTGCACTGCTGAGTTAACTCTTTCAGGGATTGTAAGGGTAAATGGTTTGTATGCCAAATCACAAATAGTGAAACACAGGATTTGCACAAATTAACAGACTGGGTGTAAGAAAAAGGGCAAATTTGGTAAAAGCAATAACTGTATTGGCTAGCTTTTGATGATAATAATAATATGCCCGGAAATAGCTAGTCTTGGAAGCTTTAGATTTATTATACTTCATATAACCAATGAAGGTATCATCTTTACTATCTTTGCTTTTTTTTTCTTTTTATGACTAACAGTAAAATTCTATACACCTTTGGTCTGTAAGAGGAACCTTGCTGTGTTTTACATTCAATACAGTAGGTGGCGCTACATTCCAGTTAATTGATGTTCACAATGAAATGCGTAAAAATACATGTGTCCACCACACTTAAAGAAATCTGCTTTCTTTTAAATTAGAGTTTACCCTGCAGTACTAATCTTTTAACACCGCACTGGAGAGTACATTTAATTTGCAATTTAATTACGCCATTCTCTATGCCTTGCACAAATGCTACACGTCTATTTATTATACTCTCTTTTTTTATGAGCTCCTTGCTGGTAACATTCAGGTACTTAAATGGATCTCAGAATTTAAAACCATATTAAGCAAAATGGCAAGTTTACACTGTCCTCATAATGCCCGACACAAATGGTGCATTCACTGGATAGAATCTATAAACTCAATGTTGGTTTACGCTTAAAAAACAAAGATGTCCTAGATTGCACTGCAGCTTCCTCAGCTGTCTATGACTTAGCCTACACCCGGGTTAAGCAGCCATGGATTTAGAGATAACTTCAGCGTATATTCATTATGATAATAAATGAAAGCAACATATTAAATTAAACTATGGGAACAGTTAAGTGTTAAAACTGTATATCCCACATATAATACTTGATTTTGAAAAAACTCTTTTAATGTGAAAAATGCCTATGGAACTTTGTAGCTTTGAGAATCAATACTTTTTGCTAATTGCGGTCTGTAAAATGGGTTAATTTTTAATTCGCACTAGAAACATATTTTTTTCTTCCAGGGAATGCCGTGACCAACAGGCTAAAGAGTTGAAATAATAAGCATTAGCAAAACATTTTTAAGAAAAACTTGATAAACACTTTAGTTTACAAGGTGGATCTAAATTAGCTTGAAGGATAAAGCACGTAAAAACACATATATAATTCCTCTATAAGATGGACCACACTGTTTTTTCATTGCGAATAGTTTTTTAAAAAAAAGAAGAATTGTAATAGAAACACATATAGTCGTATGAAGAAAGTTCTATATTCGTATGGTTCGAGACTCATTGATTGCCAGTTTAAAAATCATAGTAGCTCATTTGCATATAGTTCTGCATGGAAAATATCTCAATTTAGATTAATCGAACACATTTTACAACTTTTACATGTACTTCAAGGTTTTCCTACTAAGTGTCTTGCTCTATACCACACGTTACATCTTTTAAATCGTATGTAAGGGCTGACTCATTTCTGATTGAAAGAAAGCTGACTTTCCTACTTTCAGAATTTTCCGATTGCTCCAAAAAGTTCTTTACAGGGCCAGACCGGAGATTAAAACCGGCTGATAAACAATGTACAGCAGCTGCAGGCCACCTTTTATACTCTTACAGCGTGGGGTCGTGTGTATCCAGCTGGCAGTTGCATACAGCCGATACCCCTCTGTGCCCACCTTTCTTGCTTGATGTGGACTCAGTTTGTAGAGCCATGCCGGCAGGAGGAAGTAATGCTGGTGACATCAGTGCAGGGTCTTCAACAGCACTGATGCCACCTGCACTACCTTGCTTTTATACACATGTAATTGATGGCAGCCCGAGTGGCAGTAAAAAGTTAAGTGGCCATTTGCTCAGTGTGCCAGATGGCCAATCCATAGGCCTAGTTTTGACACATGTATGTTGCCAGTTTGTGTGAAGAAGATTAAAGTGCGACTACAGACCAGAGACAGGAACGAGGAGGGAGAAAATCCTGATTTGACAACAACAAAGGTTCTGTATATCTATGTCAGACTTGAATGTTATGGATCTTGGGAGCTTGTTTCAAACCAATTATTTTACAACAGGAACAATCCAGGTTCAATAGCAAGTTTCTGGTTAGAACCCTGGTAAATTGCAAACAGTTACTGGCTAAATTACATTTTATTTAGACAGCACTATAAAATAAAAATAACTGCAAGTACAAAAAGTTAATCTCTTTATCGCTAGTCATTGACTACATTGTCTTTAGACTAAGTGTACAAACCCTCTAATGGCCTGGTACATTGGGTAATTACTGCTAAAGGACAGATACCACTCTACCATGGAATATTTACTGACAGTCACAGATAAACGGAGCCATTTAATGACTATATTTACGGGAGACTGAAACTGAAGACCACGGGGAATTTCAACCAGCAATATCAACATGGTGTAAACTAAAGGGTTAGACCAACATTACATTTCTGATCCCGATACACTGTAATAATCATAAATGCATAATCTTCAAGTATTCTGGGAAGTAGGGGATTATGCTGTGTCAAACTATTTGCAAGCAAATAGGCTTAGATTTGAAGCCTCAATGAACCCATATGCAATTATGTTAACATAAGAAACTCTACTCTAGTGGGAGCAAAGTATAATCTGGAAATGTATTGATGTTTCAAAGAGCGCAAGCAATAGACACCCTTTTCAACATATGTTTGTAGACCTAGCATGAGCTGCTCCACAAGTGTTAACATTAATATGTCTTCCCTATAGATTTAGCAGGCTGAGCCTCTTATAGAGGTAAATGTCCCTTTATTTAATCAATAACATTTTAGAACCTACTTTGTATGGAGAACATAAACTGGTATGTCCAATTAGAAATACCTACATATCCTCATCTGTCTGCAGCTCCTGAAGCCTGAAGAGCAATAGGGACAGCCTATTTGTATGCAAATATGCTATTTTATGTCACAAAAAAATCTACTACTCTTGTATTTATTTTCTTGTGAAAGGTTTGCCACGAGATATAACCTTGCACCAAAAATACTCTTGTGTGATCAGGTCATCGCACAAGACTTCCGACCTGGAAGGGTGAATGCAGTCAATATAGGTTTTTGGACACATTGAACACCATGAAGGTTTTAAGAGGTTAGCAGCTTTGTAATGTATATTAAAAGAGTTCAACACAACATCTATATGCAGTAGTTAGATATTTGATGACTAATCATTTATTTGTCCCTTCAACTAGAAAAAATACATATTACTACTAAAATCTAACTAAATTTACTTGAATGGCCTATGGCCACAAAGCAGAGTATTTAAATGAGTCATGTAAACTTCTACCACTGACATCTAGAACTCAGTTTTATTTCTTAGCAAGAAAAGAAGGGTGTTTAGCATGTGGCGTTCTGGAAATGAGTGAAGAACAGATGTTCATGAATTAAGTAATAAGAGCTAGCTTTTATATCCATAAATCAATCGCAAATGCATTGTGCTTTTTTCATGTTGTGAATAATGGTACTCATTTTAACTTCTGTAAAACTGTTATTATAACCAACAAAAGACTTTTTGAAGAAAAAAAAATCATTACCCTCAAGTGGCAAAAGGACCCTACTGCGCAATTCTACATTTTCTAATTGTCTGAAAGCACATACGACACCACTAAAGGTAGCTATGAAATTTCACAGCATTCCCTCAGCTGTGTTGTAATACAAACTCTAAAAGTGAAGTATTGCAACACCAGGTTCTTAAGATTTAGAGGCACTTGGGCTGCTTTGAATCTGTTCTCAGCTTATGTTTCTCAAGAGCTTTTGGCCACCATTTCTGTTATTTGTAGGTCTATAAATTCATAGTCCCCACAGAACAGTTTGAATTAACACAAACCGCCAAGGGCAACTAAATTCCAGCCCGCTATAAGCTCTATATATGGCGTCATATGCTAAGAAATAACTTGCAAGAAATAAGAGGGTGTTTTTTCAAGATTAAATTAGAAATGGAACTTAAATTAACCTTCTTGACTTATGGGGTCTTTTATTTTCTTTACTCACACTGTTGTGAAATATATGCGTTACAAATGGCGCAGCATGGCAGAGTGTGTTAGTGTTTGATATATGACTACATTGCTAAGTAATGTGATACAATGAGTATGCTCTTTTAGAATGTAAGCTCACGAACCAGGCCGTCATAAAAGCCATCATTCTTGCCAATAACTTGGTATAAAATTGTCATATGGAGAGATGGCAAGCTCACGGGCAGGGTCCTCAACTGCCATCCGTGTGTGTAAGTGTTATGTATTTGTCAAATGCACTGCACAGGATATCAGGCTATACCGTATATTCCGGCATATAAAACGACTGGGCGTATAAGACGACTTTTCCAGTTAAAATATAGAGTTTGGGCTATACTCGCCGTATAAGACTACCCCTCTACCCAGTATACAACAACCAGCCAATCACGGCAAGCGATGTACCTTACCGGTGATTGGCTGGTTGTTGTATACAAAGCCTGCTTGGATTGTGTGGGGCAGCTCTCCCTAACATATGCCTGTCCACACACACATGTATAGACATACACTGCACTTACACACACCTTTCCATACACATACACTGCCCATACACACACACACACATATATATATCTACACATACTAACATACGCCTGTCTATACATACACATTTATACACTGCCCTCACCACACACCCTGCCTTTACACACACACACACATATATATATGGTATATATATATATATACACACACACCAGCTTACAAACAAATACCTACACTGCTCTTACACACACCTGACCATACACATACACTGACCATCTCACACCAACATATATACACATACACTGCACTCACACCCCTTTCTTCCCATCTCTTACCTTTCTCATCTTCTTTCTTCCATCCAGTTGTGGGAGCGCGAGGTCTGTCATTTCAGACCTCTGCTTTACTGCTCCCTCATCACTACGCCGGCAATTGATGCCGAGCGCTGGGACATGACGTCATCCCCGCGCTCGGCATCAACCAGCCATGCTCAGGCCCGCTGATTAGGGCTAGTTGGGGAGATCACGATATTGCACCTACCTCGGCGCGGCCCTGAAGACCGGCCCAGGGGAGGCGGCTTCTCCGCTCGCCCCTCCCCTAGAGATTTGTGGCTTCATGGGGAATCTCCAGCTCGGTAATTTTTAGTACCCGGCGTATAAGACGACCCCCGACTTTTCGGGTTAAAAAGTTGTCTTATATGCCGGAATATACGGTATATTGGACTCTTTCTTTCATTCAGCAGAAGCCAGCATTGTGTGACCAATCTTGCGTAACAACGTGATGGTTGGTATAGCATTATATAAAAAGAGTGTCCAATCACATGATTGGGCATTCCCTTCCAGTAGGCATCACTGCTGACACCGACTGGAAGACAGGAGGGACCCAGCAGGGTTTGTCTAGACTTTGGCTATGGAGCTTTTCTTGCTGATCACAGTGTGATCAGTGCATGGGAGTATGTGGGGCAATCAGAGATGTTGCCAAACATAAACTGGGTCATTGTTCATCAGTGGCGCCTACTGTGTAGAAGAAATTCTTACAGAAATTGGAAAAAAATATTATTTGAATATGGGTTTTCTACATGCTAGCACTCATTTTTTTTATATAAAAAAAACAAACCATCCCTAGATCACCACCCAAGAAGAAAACATTGCATTCCTTTAAAAATAAATGAAAGCGTGACTGGCAGCAATTTAGTTTATGGTCCGCAACCACATTACTGGTACTGTCAATCAAGGTTCAACTTGCATGCTATGCCTAGGGGACATTATCTTACAAAGTTATTACTCCTGTAATTGCAAGTAAAGCAGGGACTATTTGTCCAGCTATACAGATGTCACTCTCTTTTTCTCCTCATGCCAACAAAGCTAAAACGAAATACTCAAGAGACTTTGCTATGCAATGGTGCCATTTTAATTGCCTTAGACCCATCAAAGTTTGTAAATCTACTTGGTATGAAAGGCCAATGTTTTTGAAGATTCCAATAAAGAAAAGTCAAGGAAACTTAAGCGTCTAATGCATCACACTTTATGCAAGAGTTTTAAGACGCTTGAAAAAACAAATATGCTACTTTTGTTATTCTGTAATAACACGAAAATAAAGTTATTGTAGTTTGAGAATATTTAAAAATGCTGCATTGACAAACTTTGGAAAAAGCTCAGGCTGTCTACGAATGCAAAGAAAGCTAATATGTGAGGTTCTTTTAGTGAAATGTTAGAACGTTCATTCAAGGGCAGCCATTATAAAACTGTGTAATCTGGATGTTTTGCAGAAATATATAAACTATGCTAGCAGAACGTAAATGCCAAAATAAAAAAAAATATTTTAAATGGATTGCCATGACATTTTTTGCGATATACCCATGCAGTACTGTATGCAAATCTACATTTGATACATAACACATTGCTTATGTTTTGCATTGCATGATGGTATCTTGTTACATCATCTTACACCCTGGGTACAAATTATGTCACTGCAGATCAATCATTTTCCCAAATCCTTCATTTTACAGTTCACTAAACATATGGTGTCTACTCTAAAATATATAAAATAATGTATATTTTTGCCTTTTGTGTATACATTTTAACTTCCTGCATGGCTACTCCTCCCATTAAGTTACCGAATACACATAAAGATTGTGTCTCGCTGGCATTACTAAGGAGATATGCTAATAGAGTTTCCATGCCTAGGGGAGCTATAATCACAAAATAGACCTTTCCCGCAAAATCACAAACAAGTAGTATTTAAAATCTTACAAGGAACCTGAATACTTGGGTTATGGGCTGCACTCATTTAGACTGTTCTGCAGAACTGAACAATATGGCCTAAACTTATATCCTTCTAAAACAGTTAAACAAGGAGATGCTTTCAGCCAATATATACATCCTAAGTATAATAATAATCATTTACAATTTTCAGAGATTTTTGTATTTAATTGTAAGCAAAATGCTTCATGTAATAGACATTAAAACATTTAGCTTCATATTTTATTTTAACTAACCCATTAGCAATATGCTGGGGCTAGCGGCTAATTTATATATAAAATTCATGGCTAAATGTGTCACAATGAGAACTTTAGAATGGTCTGTCTGAAAGATTAATCCCAAAATTGGCGAGATCCTTATTGTCTTCTGGCAGAAATGTAATCTCACAACCTGTTTTGTGGTGTCTATATATATTAGAATTAGATTTCATACGCAGAACACTGGAGGTTGAAATAAATCCTCAAGACTACAGTTTAGCATGCCAGAGACATTATATTAAAAGTTATACACAACATGCATGTTACAGGGTCACTGTACCCAAGGCTGGGTACCCCTGTTTGAGGGCCGAGGAATCGCCAGTCAGTCCCTCATACGGATAGCACTCAGCTATCCACGGATCAGCTAGACCACCATTCACAGTAAACCAAGAAGAACTGTTTATTGCACAACAAACCAAACTTATATATATCCTTAATTCAATGAACACAAACCCCAGCCCCCAACCCCATCAGCCACATCCCATCACAACTCCCATATCGGTATACAGGGGATGTATCAGGTGAGGGGATTAAGGGATACAATGGGTTCCCCCACCTGTGTTATCCCCCCTGTAGTGCGGGGGCCGTCTGGGCAGACAGGGCTGTGTTGCTGATTAAGAGCCCCAGCCAGATTATAGGATCGTCTCTTGGAAGGCTGGGGCTGAATCCACATCTGTCTCTGGGCCGGTTACGCAATAATATCCAACATAAAATATTACCGGATCACGGGATACAGAACCGGACACAAAAGTGGTCCATGACCCGGATAAACTTCATAGGACACATGAGCCAGCTAGCCTGGCCCTGTCACAATGCATAGCAGTAAAAAAAAATAAACAACAATCCAGAGGATGTATTAAATATATACCATACCTTGATTATCTCATGTTCTCTTGGCTGTCATTGTCTACACCCAAATTTAAAATGTTATTTTCATAGCAACAGCTGCTTTAGCAACATCTTAAGTGGAACTCAATGTGTAGACATTGACAACATGGTAGACTCAAGGATGGATGAAGGTTGATCTTTGTTAAAGCTAACCAGAGTTGAGATGCTGTGTATGTTTGGTTTTTTTTGCTACATAAGGATAAACAGATGTCTACTTCTATAAGGTATGATGCACCCCTGTTGAAAAATGCCCTAAATCTTCCTCCCGTATACTACATCTGTTGATACCCTTACAATAAAGATCTATTGCACTGGATACAAAACCATGCAGTGCTGTTTATTAAGACACATGGAAGCCTTCCTACATGCTGGAAAACTTCTCTGTAACCCCACATTATATCCAAATAATAAGTGGCAGCAAGTTTTGTAGAGCTATTTCAATAGGGTACAGTGAAAATTACCAATAGCATTAAAATTGACAATGTATAATTTGACAGTAAGATTCAGACATGTTTAGGCAAACGGGTACAGAAGGAGAACAGAGCCCTGCTCTTGCAAGCTTACAATCTATTAGAGCAAGCGGGAGATGATGTCATAGATCTAAAAAGGCAAAGACATCTGTTTTAAGCTATACTAACGGGTACTACATTTTAGGGAATGTCAAGAGGTTAGTTGGACTTTCATCCTCAGGGACCTTAATTTATAAGTCACTAAATTTAATGATTCTCTGCCTAGTTCATCAAAGGTGCTTTTTCTTACAAACCATGGCAAATTAAAAAAACGTGAGCAGTAGTTTTTTTTCATTCTGCGCAAGGTTAAATCAAAAGAACACTTACGGTAAATGTTGGGGGTCATCTTATACGCCGGAAAATATGGTAGGTAGAAAACCATTAAAGTGAAGGCCCTTTAAAAGTCTTGAATGACTTTCTCTGCTATCGCAAAAATACATAGGGACGTTGTATTTTTTTTTTTTTACTTTTAAACAACTCTGACATCTTCAGCTCTCACATGTGTTCTTTGGGTACTACTTTAAAAATCATGAAATAACTGTTCATCATAGATAGTGTCTCCAAATCTGCAATTTAAACAAAAATATTTGAAGCATTTTAAGTTTATGATTTCTAAAGAACACAGTTGTTAAAGGTATTTATGTGACTTGACACCAGTGCAGCAGGAAGCTATAGACAGCTTTGCTTGTGACTTTATGGACCGTAGAGAAAACAATGTCACATATGAGCAATATGTTCCAAGGTGACCAGACTCTTTATTGACAATAAAGCAATGGAGAGGCAAGAATGTCCTTTGAGGCCAAAAAATGAAAATAGAGATAATTAAAATAACGCCAATAAATATAAGTGAATGTGTGTTCTAGTTCTCAGATAGAAGTGCATTTATTTATTATTAGGGCTCACTGATGCTCGGAGAGCATCTCTTGAGTATCCCGCTGTGACAAGACATTCTCCTGGCACCATGCTGTGTGCTACTTACAGAGTGTGATGAAAAACCAGAGCACTGTATAATGACTTTAACCACAAAATAAAGAAAACAGAAAGTTTTAGATCTACTGCAAACATTCCATACCCTTGGAGGTAAGAATAGGGGGTGTTATTGTATCTAAGATGCCATCTGTAAGTTAGGAATTACTGTTAATGATTTTTAATAATTGGTTATTTAAGTTTAATTGTGAGTGAGGTTAAATAATCTTGGTATATGGTAATTATGTTGAAAAGGTCTCCAATTTTTCAATACATATTGTGGTCCATTGCAAGAACTACAATGCATCTTACTGCATACAAATCAGTGCATGCATTATATATATTTAAAAAGAGGATTCTGTCTCATTTTCATCCTTCCTTCCTTTTCCCGTTTAACCCTTTGAGTGATGGGAGGTTATGGCAATTTTCATCGGGTGGCAGCCCACATTACATTTTCATTAGGGTAACCAACATATCAGTATTTTCGAACAAGTTAAGCTATTCATAATTATCTTGTTTAAGCCATTTCACAGTACCCAAGATACGAAAGGTAGGTAGGCATACATAGAAATATAAAATCCTTAGCTGCCTTACCTCTGCCAACGGTGAGGAGAAGCAAGTTCCGATGGGCTCCTAAGCCTTAAAAGGGGCAAACGCGCCAACATCTGGCAGGCATAACCTCGCACTTACCCACCTCCTGAGAGTGATGGCCATTTTAGGAACACATGAATACCCAGTATGTAGGAGTGCATTCCCCTATGTTGCCCTACTCAGGTTAGAGGGGCATAGCCTGGCTCCCATCTGCATACAGACCTGGTATTAGGATTGCTATGGAGATGACAGCAACAAATTAATTAAAGAGACCATCTCCAGCTGTGAGATACTTATCCTGAGGCCTATACATATAGCCACCTCCTTCCCTTTCTTTTTTAGTTATTAAGCTCACTTCAGTGTACCTGTTGTTCCTGAAGGTGTTGTTTGCCGTTATTTTTACGCCTTGATTTCCAGCCTGTTTCCTTGACCAAGAACCTTAGCTGCCAGTTTCAACCTCTGCTTTCCTTTTGACTATGCCTTTTGGCTCATCCTTTTGTATTATGCTTTTTTTGGAATTACTGCCCTAGAGCAACCATTCCCTGTCACCGCAGTTGTTCCCATCTTCAACTGCTTGGAACAGTGCCACTGTTTGCACATGTGTGCAGCTACCTCTCCTGCTTCTGGACTCCATTACCTGCAGTAATCCCATACAATCCCATAATCATGCTAAAGAAACACTCTCGCTAGTAAATACACATCCACAAGTATGGCACCCTTTTCCACCTCTGATGTACCTGCTTTAGTGGGCTACAACCCTCATCACTCATCAGTGATGTGGCTGCATGTAACGGGAGCTCACCAGCCTTGATTTTATTTAAAGCAGGAGGGTTTAAAAGTGGGAGAAAAGCCTGTGATTTGATCAGAGTTTTCTCACAATACATCTGCTGGCAGCATGATGTCTCTTTAATATTACATTTGGTTGCCATGATAGTCAGTGACATATTCACTATGCGTGCTGTTCTTGACTGCCCACTCCACCCACCTCTGTCCATGGCCATTGTCCTTACAGCTGAGTGCCGGGATGTGATCCCATATCCTGCTTTCTTTCTTTAAGGCGCCACACTCTAATATGCTGTGAAGATTGTGCTGGCTGGACACAGTCTGCCTAAGTGTCAATGAGATGGTTGGGGGGATCAGGTAGGGTACTGTCTCTTGAACTTATTATCAAGTAGTCATGCCTGCTACATGGACCTGACCGCTGCTTTCAACTCTTAAGCTAGACTTCCATTGGCAGAAGTGGAAGAAGGCTGGCAGTTGGCTTTTAGTGATCGTTCAATACACACATTAGAGTGGTGCTATGTGTGAGTCCACTTTGCCTGCTACGAAACTCCTGTAGCTGGTGCTGTAGGGGGTTAACTAGACATTATTCAGGTTGAACTCAGTCTCATCTGAATTAGAAGCTCCATGGGTCTGTCTTTTCATAATTCACAGTGAAGACACAGAGTTAAAATGTTCAAAATTCAAAACCCCAGGTTAGTCAATAGCCCTATACATTCTTAGTACTAAAGAAGAATACTACAAATATTGAGTTTAGCGATTATGTAATTTATATATTTTTCACATCCAAATTCCAAACACATCCAAAATTTTTATTTGTCTGAATGAGGTTAAAAATACCAAAAGAAATGTGAAAGCAAGATTAATCTCTTCAAACTTTTTTTCAAATATATTTTTGGACTTCTGTCTCATGATCAAATCTGTTCCCATTAATAAAAAGTTTCTTGGGAACATAATGTAATTTCAGTCCAATTCATCTTTCCTGTCACATGCATGCGAGATTCCACGCTTAAATATTTGTCTTACTGAAAACTAGAGTAAAACTGTGAGGGGCTGCTTGGGAGTACAAATATGGTGTCTTTTTTTTGAATAGGTCAGTACTATTAATGTGAAAAAATATGGGCAGGTGCTGAAATATGAAAGCGGTAGTAATTCTGTATTTGATTCACAAAAAATCTATACTGAAACAGAAGTTGTCCTCTGGTGGTCTAGCAGAGGAGCAGAGATATCTTTGCCTCGATCTCCCAACAATTAAGAAACCAATTAATTGTTTTATGAAACTGTAGGAAATAGATTTACAAAGGCAAAGATACCTGTTTTAAGCTATACTAATGGGTACTACATTTTAGGGAATGTCAAGAGGTTATTTGGGCTTTCGTAAGCAATTGTTTTATAACAACATGCATTTTTTGCTTTCTGCGCAATCAAAAGAACACTTACGGTAAATGTATAAAAAAAAAGAAGCTATTCTGTTGATATGGCAACACTTATGATTTATCAGTGCCATTTGGCATTCTCTGAAAAAAAAATCTACAGATATGTCTGGGTAATGTGGGACTAGGAACGTTGTTGTAATAATTAGTATAGGTAGAAAACCATTAAAGTGAAGGCCCTTCAAAAGTCTTGAATGACTTTCTCTGCTATCGGAAAAATACATAGGAACGTTTACGTTTTTTACTTTTAAACAACTCTGACATCTTCTTGTATTACACAGACCTTTTTGCTTATATCTCTTTCACAGAACAAAAGGCATTTTTTTTTCTACTCAACCACAACAGTTAGAACTGTTTTAGACACCACTGCCTATTGCAGGAGATTGAGAACAGGTACATCTGTAGCTACTGTAATCGTTAGCACACTGGAATTGAATTGGATATCTGCCATAAAACTTTACGTTTTTAATCAGTTAAACCATAATTTCCATGATTTGTCATAAGCCTTTTGACATCCATCGGTAGACAACTGTGGGAGTTGTCGTTCAACAACAATTAAAGGCATACCAGATAGCTGCCTTTTAGCCACAGAGCCTGCAGTCTGTTATAATTGTCTATTATCCAGGAAAAGCTTCCAAGAACTCCAATAGGACCGAAAAAAGCTACACATACGTTCAAAGGTCAATGATATAAACAATAATGTTATTTCCCATTTGTTTTTTTTGCAACTTTTTGATCCATTTTTTTCCTAAAGCATGTTTGGCATATATCACGATCACTATATACTTGGTTTATCTCCATTGAGAGAAATTACATAAAATCTGATATTTATTCAGTCGTCCTATTCTATTTTAACAAGAGGTTTTCCCTTACTCAGCAGACATTCGCAACATTACTTACCAGTGCAACGGAGAATATGGAATTGTGTGATTTAAGGACAAGAACAGCTTTGGTTTTTAAAGAGAATTTACTGTGAAATAAAGTTTTACGTACCTAAAATGTAATGAAGTGTCACATACTCTGGTGCTGCAGCAGATTTAAGAATCAAGTTCACCTTTTTAACTTTTAGTGTGGAATCTTTGTCTTTAAAGTCAAAATCCCATAAAGATAGAAAAGTTCTCTTTGAGTACTATAGTATAGTAAACATCTATACAGTATAGCACTGTTGCCACCCTATTTGCAATTAAAAACTGGAAAAAAAGGTGAGATCTGTTGGTGTGGTTCTGTTTTTTAATGACAAATTAACCCTCTAAAGTAAACTGTCAGGAATGGAGTTGCTATGCTAAACTGTAACATCTCAGCCATCTCATATAATTATCCAATATAATAAAAATTTGGAACGCTATGGGTTTGATCCAGAATATCTGGAAATCGGAGCAGATTACTCTGAAAACAGGTGCAAGAGAGTGCTGAGTGACCATCGCTGGGAAATTTCCAGGTGCCTTTATAACCCACATGCTTCTACAGGTGGAAATACGCAACGTGTGTGTAAAAAAAATAATCCAAGATCACATTTAAAATAAATATTTCCATTTAAAAAATATATTTCTATTATAATACTTAAATGGTATATGCTTAAACAAGTGTATGTTTAATTTTATTTCAAAGGTAATCCAGTATGTACTTTTTAACCATACAAAATAAACTATTATATACTGTAATATACTATAACTACTCACAAACCATCATATAATTTAACATTGTTTCATTGATACTGTTCCAGGACACAAAAGAAGTATGATGTAATGGCGTAGTACCATGCACTAAGCTGATTGTTAGCACTAGTACCAGCATATACAAAATGTTAAAAGACGCATATTGTAATTAACTCGGCTCAAGACACATGTGGAAATAAAATGCACCCATATAAATGGCATAGTCTTCATGTTAATAAAAAACACTAAGTATATAACATCTGATTCGCGACCCGAATTACCAATAGATATGATTTTATGCCCCTGAATTATTCATGGTAATATCTTTAACATTAATAAAGGTCATAAGATGGATAAGCATACTAAAATGTTATCAACTCAATTAGCTATGTTCTCACACCAACATAAAGCAACAGGAATTAAAGGGGCATTGATGCATATGATAGCTGTGTGGTCCCTTTCAATTTTCATGTTGTCCCTTTTACAAATGCATCAGAAAATTTTGATTTCCCCCTTTCCCCACCTACCAGCTAAATGCTATGCAGGAGATGAATTTGGCCAAACACAACTCCCTGCGTGCGATAAACTCCCCTGTAATATATTTCATTGTTCATTATTTTTATTTTATGTGTTTCAACATTATTCACTTAAGGACCAGTCACTGGAATATACAATCGTTCTTACTTACTGAGGTTCCATTTCAGCCCAGTGGTAGTTACAGAATTGCACGCTGATCCCACTGGTATCAAGCCACACCATTTCCCCTCTTTTCCCGTTGACACGTGTAGTTTGTGCTTTCCCTGTGATACAAAATGCAAAATATACAAACATGAAATGCAGTCAACACAGCCAATTAAAACCAGTCCACGAAACCCATAGGTTCTGTTGTGTTATAAAATAGTAGAGAAATAATAAAACTCTCCCAAAACAAGCAACAAGCAGCTTACGAGACTATTAAAGTGAATAAAGCCAACTTGCATGTTCTTAGTTCCAATTAGAAAAATTCACATCACAACTTTCCAAAGCAAATGATGGGCTTTATTTTATTATCCCCCCCATCACTAGGCAGGAGGTGGAGAAAGAGGAGGGAAATTGTGATGCCGCAGTTAAATTAACCTTTTCATTGAGTAACCACTATTTTTTTTAGTGAATAGACCCCTTTAAGGCCTCTTAGAAAACATAGTATCGTTATTTTCCATATTTTTCTGTGACCGCATTGTTTTCCTTGTTAGAAGTTTACGAAACAATATGTTCCAAACATAAAAAAACACCAAAACATAGATGTTACCCTTTTTCTAAACAATGGCTTGCAAACGCCAGAAAAAATGCTGAGTGTAGTGTCTGAGCAGGGAAAGTCACTCAAAATATCACACCTGACAATGAAAGCCCCCAGGTCTGCAATAAAGGAAGTTTATTGGAACAAAATGAGAGAATCATATTTGATGTCCATACTATCCTACATTACTGTGTACAGCACTATATTTTATGATCAAGGAGAACATTTTACAGGGAAAAAAAGTAGTAGTTACAAAAACATGAGCAAATAACACATGTAGAGATTTGGCACATCCAATTGAAACCTTTTTTGAAATTCAAAATTGTTTTATTTTTTATATTTACAACATTGCACACGCGTAGAGCAGTACAAGTAAGGGTAAAGACACTCACGGAGCGTGTTGCCAGGAACACAATGTATGAACATGAAATAAAATCAAAAAGAAACATTAACCATGAATCCAGAACGAGTCCTGGCAGAAGGATAACATTTCAAAACATTAGACTTAGCTGATGAGGTGGGCTTTTGCGCAGCAAATTTTTGGCAGCAATGTATCGGTACAAAAAATCAATACAGGTAGTACACATAAGTAACGGTGTTGAGGCCAATGGGACCAAACTTTTTCGTATGGAGGCATCCGTTATTTTGAAAAGAGAGCCGGCTAAGAATGTGGACGCGTTCTACAATTTGGAACACCCCGGACATGCAAGGTAAAGAGGTCAACTTCCAGTGACGGGCTATCAACGATTTCAGCGAGAGGAAAAGGTGTATGATAAATTTCCTGATGGGGGGTATTACATAGTCCGGAAACATGTGAAGAAGGACAACTTCAGGAGTAAAAAGGGAGGTGGACGTTCAAAGCGGAGGAAATGAAAGTGAGATTTGGCACATCCCATCTAAACCTTAATCTACTGTCTATGAGGCAGGGCAGTTAACTTTGGTCTCACAAACACCAGCTCCTCTAAACTGGATGTTAGTTCCGTGAGAGAGTAAGATGGACCCAAGAAATGCTTTCAGAACCAGAAGAGGAATTTAACTATTTAAATAAATATATATGTATATATATATAATATATATATATTCTTTATTAACAGAAATAATTACATAACAGGTACACTTTGCTAAAGCCATACATTTGCTCAGTATATTTATAAATGTAGGGAATAAGTCATGCATTGTTTAAGGGTACATCACAAAATTCCTACAGATTTTATATTACGGTATATTCACCACAATTGGAATAACTATAAATATTCAAGGTTGTTAATTGTATTCATATTCCAATGTCCTTGTTAGCAGTTATCTAAGCTCTGACCTAGAACATATTCTAGAAATGATTACCTTGCCTATAGCGCACTAAGAGGTGACGGATGCTAAACAAATGCAATCATGAGGCTAGTTAGTTCATCATCATTGAATTTTTTTTATTTTATGATCGTTTCATGCCAAAGTGCGTGTTCTTTTTAAATACACTAACAAAATGATATCTTTACTTTAATAGGATAAGGAATTCCATCTATAGCAAAGTTATAAAAACCACAAAAAGTTCTTAAAAGGGAAAACCTCCTCCGTATGACAAATAATAAGCCAAATGATGATGCAATTGTTTGACCCTGCTACTCAACAACAAAATGCTATCTCTTCCTTGAGCAGTTTCCCATCACATATAATTTTAGCTTGTAGCTTTTCGTGTATGTGTCAAAGAAAGCTAAGAAATGTGAAATACATATATAGAGATGGCAATCTATATTGCTATTTTTAGCTACACATTCAATTTGCAATGTTTAAGCAAGTTGTGTCCTTGTTTCTGTTTTGAAGACAGGACTTTCTTTACGTTTTTCAGAAATAACTGGAACTATTGTTTCATAGTTTAGAACTACAGTAAATGCTGCAGTCAGATGATATACAAGAGTAGTAGAGGAGCACAGTTCTTTTGTTCTTCAACCGTCTTTAATATGACATTCCTTGAATTGCAATATCACAGACCGTTAAATCAGAACCATATTAAATCTGCATTATAGCGGTTTCTTGTTTATGAAATAAGACTGTGCCATCAAGGAGGAACAATGTTTAAAAGTAAATTATTTGTTCAATACAATTTATATTATTTTGAGTTTACTTAAAACAGAAATTGCTATACCCAATATGTATTGCAAGACTAACTCAAGGAATGTTCCAGCATCAGCTGTAATGCATATGGTATTTGAGTTACCCCTTCAAATTTTGGTCCCCCTTACAAATTTATAGAGGGACTCTACAGAATCCCCCCATATTCATTTTTTATGAAGTGTCGCCATCAGTCAGCTCCACTTTCCTTCTATTCAAGCAGCCAATCAGTGGTGCAAAAACAGACTACAGAGTGGATGTTACTCTGCAGCTCTGTAGTTGCAGTTTCTTCTAAAGGCATGCACATTAAAGTATTTAGGTAGTACTTTAATATGCATGGGATGCTAGATTGTCCCTTTAAACAGGATAACAACTAAACTTACACCAAATGGACATCGAGTAACTGCACTGCAATATAATAACATTACAGAGAAGGGCTACTACAACTGAACATCTTCCATGAATGTGATATACAAAATATATATTCAGTAAATTCAGTATGAATTTCTTTCCTTGTGCCACATAATACAGTACAGACAATAATGAATGAAGGTCAAGGTGGAATGAGAATTGTCACAAAATTACTCAAGCAAGTGCATGTAATTAATAGATAAGTTAGTACCACAATTTCATTGTGCAGCTTTTCTAAAAGCTGAGGTTCTTCAGTAAAAAAAAGGCATGTAAAGTATTAACTTTTCAAGACAAAAACATTTGCTTAAAAATTCAGAACAGAAAAACCTAGACTTAAAGTTTATGCTTTAGCCTTTATGACAAGAAATCAAATTCTGGCATTACATTGTAAGGTCATCGGTTACATGGGTCCAGAAACTCCATAAGGATTTAGAGACACCCCAACCTACCACCCTGAAAGCAGTGGGGAATGCATGGGGATAAAGGGTTTAAATTGATTAGGGAATGTATAGACATATAGATATGTTGATCCTGGTGCTTCCTTTGAAATATTTCTGTTGAAATACCCAGTCACCATTTGACCAGTGATATAATGAAATACAGAAGATAATACAGGTCATGAAAAAAAAAACAATCCAGCACACCTTATTTACATATGCAAAACATATATGAAAGACTATATTAAATAATTATACAGCATAGTGGCAGTTGAGACAAATCCTGGGTGTCAGTGAGAGCTCCCCATGGTTTTTGTCATGAGATTTCTGCCATTTGGTAAAGGCGCACTCCAATATGTGTTGCACAAGTGTAGAATATATACTTGCATATCCTAATGCTCCATAATAGTTGGAGAGAGAGAGATGTCAAAAGAGTTTGCAAGAAAACTATAGTTTAAATTTCTTGACTTCATTATATGTTACAAAGGTCCAACCCAAGTCAACTTTTGGCTTGGCTGGCTCTGTAATGTAGAGTTAAATCTGTGATTTTCTCAAAGTTTCCTTACATGTTGAATTATACAGTATACAGGGCCAGCTCAGCCCTTCATGTCAACAAGGGACAGTCCTTCATAATGAATATTGAATTAATAAAGACCAAAATTCTAAGGGCAAACAGAAGAAAATATGATAAAAACAGTAAAAATAATAAAGGAAACAAAACTCATGCATATAATGTCAAATAAAAATATAATATCTGTGGAACATCAACAGTAAGTCCAAATTTTTATAGATGTTATCTCATAAAGTATCCAATTGTCCAGCAACTATTGGAATTATTTGTAGCAGTTCCTTCCAAGTTGCCTTCCAAGTCGTGACAGCTAGTTTTAAAATTGCAGAGATTCATGGGTAAGTATGCACCTAAATTCTATAGTTAATAGCAAAGACGGTCACGGTAACTTGGGAATTTGTACTCTGATTTTGCTCTAAAATATATTTTGTATAATTAGATAACAAAAGAATGTTCTTATCAACATTCCAAAATGTCATTCAATTAAGTCAAATTAACTTGTTTGGGTCTAATGAATAAAATTTAAGAAACAAAAAAAAGAAAAGAAAAAAATGGAACCCATACACACTGTTCTATAAAGCACATTCAGAAATACATCCACTTGCTACTGCCTTTCTGTAGTATGATGGCGTATCTGATCAGGTGGCATTAATACTACTTGATGCATCTGTCATATTATGAACTTAAATTGTCCATCCACATAGAGCTCTTTGTGTTTTTTTTTTTTTACAAGAACACTTCAGTCCTTGGATTGTCATATCAGACTATATCACTGGAAAGAAATTTGAAGAAAGGATGCTCTTTTGTTTCTTAAAAGAAAGCAGGACTTTCTGTGGATGAGTATCATTCATTTCCGAAGGATCTTGTCACACACAGTGACAAAAGCCTCTTTTATCCACCTCTGATCGTAGGCTCCTATTTAAGATTTAGGAGCAGTGCCACACTTAGAATGTAAATGATAACATCACAGAAGATGTGAAGTTAGCAATATCATTTTTCCGAATATGCTATGAATTGAATACATTTACCAATTTATCAAAATGTGTAAACCTATGAAACAATATATGCATAGTGTGTGGAATCGCTTTATGACAAAAAGCATGCATTTTGACTGGGTAATTTTCGGCATTTGTAAATTGAACCATACATTTGTCAATTTCGAACTGTGCACCCCAGAATGGAGACTGAATAAAATGCTTTTCGCTTGGTCACTGGGTAAATGAACAGCTTGTAAATCAAATTCACCTAGTTAGATTTGACATCTGGATGTTAGTGTATTTGAGCCCTTCTCATAGCATAGCACCATAACTGCAAATATATTACAGACTTCTGCTACATTTTCAATGTAATTAAAAGTAAAGTGAAAAGCAGGTACCACTAAGACATGCCGGATTAATTCCACATCCAAGTACACTGCGCTCTGGAGAATTCTGGCATAAAATGGCAGACTAATTGCTTCATATTTAGATTTATTGCCTCAGAATTATTTTTATTTGTGGACTGGTTAGATCTAGGTGGATGTAGTTGTAAGCTAATTTTAATACATACTGTAGGGGATTAGCTTCATGGTCACAGGGGCTTCCCACCATCTGGCCGCTTCTCTCTGCAAGGCCGGAAGCCTACTGTGCCGACCCCCATCGCATGGCTCTTCTGAGGTAACAGGTTGCTGTGGAACATAGCAGCTACCTCATTTGGATAGCCGTCATCATAGTAGGCCACACCTAGGACTGCTCTGTAGTAGGTGATCATGTGATTTCAGCCTGGATTATTCTGTCAGTCTCACCTTTCCATTTGTTGCTGGTACATCTTGCAGTGTTCAAGTGACTTTGGTGCATTTGTGTTCTGACCTGGCTTGTCCTTACCCAGTCTCTTGTGATTTGATTCAGCTTGACCACACTGATTTCTGGCTTGGCTCTGCTTGTCCTGTGACCTCACTACTCCTTTCAACATGACGTTCGGCTCCTGACCCTTACAGGCTTCTTCACCTGATTTTAGATCACTGACTCACCTAACACCAGTGCCTAGTTTCTCCTTGGCCTTGGTTAGCCTCATCTCTGCACCTGCGTTCCTACCTACAGAATTCATTACATGTTAAATGTTTACATTTCATTTTGGAAGTTGATCTGTGTAATAATATCAAGCCCTCAGCTGTTTCATGAAAAGCCTATATAGATCTCACCCTGATCTTTCGCTTGTTTGATCTACTCTGCAGTGGACAAACCAAGCTGGGGACATTTGGACAGCAGTGTCCATTGACACAGAGAAGAATCTGTACAAATAAAACAAGTAGCTGCATTTGCTTCCTGGTTACAGGCTTCTCCCTAGCATTTTTTATGTCAGCAGCTCCAAGTATCCAGCATACGGTTGCACTAAAGGAACATTTGTGCCTCATTGGGAGCTTGTCCGCTGGAAGAAAAACCCTAAATAAACCAGTTGTAACGGACTATGTTCTTCAAAGATCTAATTTTTGGCATTACTGCCACACTGGTCAAATATTTATATATTTGTTTATAATAACTGGCATTGCCATACATTTTTATGATGTATACCAAATGATGTTCATTAATGACAGTACTGCATGCACTCTTCTAGATTATGGATTATATTTTTTCCATGGATTCTGTATTATAGATTATAATCTCCATTCACTATTAGTATGTATAGAGAGAGCAACTTTATATAGAAAGCTAAAATATTCTTAGATATGCATTTGGTGAGTAAAGGGTCTGAAACAATTTATATAGTGCAGTAATTAATAAACATTTAATTAGTCCTTTAAATAACATTTTGATTTTGACATAATATACTTAAAGCACAGAATAATATTCAACAGGAATAAATGAAACGTTATTGCTAGTGTACTTAAATGAAGGCCACACGAAGAAAAATGAAGGTGGTAGGCAGGGCTGATGTTTTTTGTGTTATAGTTGATGCAAAAAAGTTGTTACGCAATAAAGAAAAATGACAGATTCTTCTTTAAAAGGCTACCAAGAGTCTGAAATTAACCCAGTAGCTTTTAAGGAAGAGAAAGGCTTTTTTGGGGGAAAGAAACTAGTTTTCGATGTGTCAATCATCAACACCTCAAAATGAAAGTTATTCTATACTGCGCTTTTTCTTGCATCAGGCTACATTCTTTTAAACAGCAAATGTATTATGTTTTTCATATACCATAAGCACACACAAGGCGCAACTACATTTAGCATCGTGCCCGAGATAACAGAGGTCAGATGAGGAAAGCTTCATACTATAAAAACAACATAATACAATCAAATAAACACAGTCACAAAATAGAATGTGTAGGTAATATTAAGAGATGTCAATAAGAAAATTCAGGCTATAATTTTTTTACAGATCCCATCATAAATACAGATTCTCTCATACAGTACACCTGTAGGGAGACATGGCATTGATGAATAATTGCATATAATCCCGTGTGGTCTGTTTGTAAGGTGATATTTGTCTATGATAAGCTTAGGCTTCTTAAAATAGCCCCCCATTATATATTATATGCACTATATAGAGAGAAGTAAAAGAAGCCTGCCTGACATTTTATTGTTCCCCTCTATGCTCCCTGACACTACTACTGCCTATTATCAGTCCTGCTATTCCTGTAAAGCTCTCCCCTGTGTTATTATTTCACAGCGTCACCGACATGCTTGTGCAAGTAAAACAGAACGCAGTTACCCAGATGGAGCTATAGAGCCACATTTTAAGAAAGTAAAAAATTACTCATCGCAAGCACATTACATACATATTTTATGTAAGGGGATAAAACAGATTTGTGCATACTTCATCACAAACACAGCAATACACCTAAATACAAACACGGCAGCACACAAAAAATTAGACACATCATTTATTGAGAATCGCAGAAGCTGGAGGCCCACATTAACCCCTCCAGTGCCAGGTCAGAACTAAAGGGGTTCACATGCGCCCGCTGATCACCACCTGCATATTGTTTCTAACTTTAGATCAGGCTGGCCAGTGATATGTATGGCATCACCTGCCAACCTATGCCCGCAGCCCCTGCCTTTTGTGGACTAATGTTACAAACAGCAGGCTTGTGGTGATCAGAGGCTATTTTCACAAACAAAATACAGCAAAAAGGTATGTTATTTTTTTACAAAAAATGTTTATGATGCACACCTTTATACTACATACGTATATGAGAATCTAGGAAAGTTGGGGGGAAAGTGTCTATGTGAAACAGCAGCTTTAACTTCCACGTGAATATATACAATGGTTTTTGTTACCTTGTATTTAACACTTTATATATTTTTAGGTTGAAGGAGTAGTCTTAAAGGCAACTATTAGTTCTAGCTTTGGGGGTATCCAGTGGCTTGGCGGAGGTGGTCCGCCACGGGTGCCACTCATCAAGAGGCTTACCGCTGTGGAGCTTGCATCCCCTGCTCCGGAAAAGAGTTTCCCTACCCATTCCTTATTGGCCATTATTTATAAACTGTTGCGTTACAAACTGAAAAAAACCAAAAACTTAGCAGGATCAGTGATGTTTTGATGTGAATAAACATTCATAGCAAAGGAATCAAATTACATATCTGCTCTGGGTTATTTGTTTAGGAGACAGTACTATTAATGTTTTGTCTTAGTGGAATAGCACCTTTAAGTGATTACAAGTTCAAATACCCAGACAAAGACTGATTTCTTAAGGCGTAAAGCTTAGCTCACATTCGCTGTTGTGAGTTTAGCTAAAGCAAAAGTTTTGCTTGGGTGGAAGTACAATTTCAGGGTTTGAGATAGTGATTTATTACTAGCAGCTAGTGACACTTTTACAGGCTGTTTACTTCTTTTTGCTCAGTCAATATTTGCTATGTGAACCAGAATATTTGCGTGATTCTTTCTCTATTTTAATATATGTGGATCTTTTGTACTGTGGCTGTGTGCAAAGTACAACATATAGAAATGTTGCTTCAGTAGGTTTCATTGATTAGTAAGTTTAACTTTAGTTAATGAATCAGTGGACATTTTGAAGGGAAAACAGTTGCAAACATAGCATTTACACAGTTTTCAACCAAAAATGAATTTAAGTAAATGTAAATGCTCGATTATAAGACAAGGTTTTTTCCAGAGCAAATGCTCTAAAAATACCTCTCGTCCTATAATCAGACATCAAATAGGTCTGACTATGACACTAAGATCCAGATCCCCCCGCAGCACTGCAGGGGACCTGGAGCCTCCTGTCTTATGCCCCCCAACTTACCGGTGCTTCTGAGTCCCTGGTGTGTAGCCGGGGCAGCGTGTAGACATCTACGCAATTCGCATAGACAACTTCCGCTGCAGCCGGAAAGAGGTGCGGTTAGCAGCCGGGGTTGTCTGCTTCCATTTACATGCCTCTGAGCCCCATGATATGCCTTTTGACCCCCTATGTGCCACTCTGCCTCCAGAAATGCCTTATACCCCTATATGCCACTCTGGCATTTAGGGGGTTAAAGGCATATTATGGGGGAGAGTGGCATAT